>CM077504.1:43929638-44139497 GCA_039654745.1 Houttuynia cordata | reverse complement strand
CCACACTTGACAAGCTGGGCTTGCACTTGCAGACCACTTCCCAAGCTCGAACAATTGGCCAGGCCAGTGAGAACACTGGCAAAACTGAACTGATCAGCTCTCACCCCCTCAGAGATCATCCTACACCAGAACCCCCAAACCTTCTCATGCCCAAACTCCAAGTACCCGCCGATCATCGCATTCCAAGAAACCGTATCCTTCACCCGACACTTCCCGAAGAACTCCTCTGCCTCCGCAAGCTCCCCATGTCGAACCAACGCCGTAAGAAACGCATTCATCAGGTACACATTCGACTCAAACCCCAGCCTCACAACCAGCGCCAGCATTTGATACGCACAACTCAAATTCTCCAACATCGAGCAGGCATTCAACACACTAACAAGCGTGAACTCATTCGGCCACACACCAAACCCGTCCCGCCGCATCCTCTCGAAAACCCCCAGCCCCTTCTCCGGCCGGCCCCGCTGGACGCAACCTGCAATGAGGGAGGACCAAGACACCACGTTTCGTTGGGGCATTTCGTCGAACAGGCGGAGCGCGCCGGCGATGTCCCCGCACTTGCAGTACACGTTGAGAAGGTGGTTGTGGAGGAAGATGGACGACCACAGCGCTCTCTTGACGAACGCGGCGTGGACTGCCCGGCCAGGTTTCACGCCGGAGGACCGTGCGCAGCGCTGCAGAAGCGCGGCGTATGCTTCCTCCTCTTCTCCTTCATCGGACGGCTTGGACGTCGTGGAGACGCGGCGCGCCGCCGAGACCGAGTTCCGGAATCGGAGGCGGGTTTGGAGGAGAAGACGCATCCGCTCGCGCGAGCGGGGAGATTGGCTTGGCGGTTTGGCGCGAGGTATGAAGCGGCCCGGTGGCCGGGTTGGGTCGGTTCGAAATTTTGAGCCGGCGGGTTTTAAAAAAAAACGAGCCCGGCCCGCTGGCATCGCTCTAAACGGTGAAATGGGAGGACCGGAGCAGTGGGTTCGCAGGGAAGAGATGCCGGAACTTGGTACTTATTTTCTCCATCAAGTTCGTATTTCTCGATTTTGGTTCGATTAGTTCAGTTTGGAAATTCGTTTCTTTAATGGAGTTTAGTTGTTTGATTGCCTGCTTTGATAGGAATGTCGATCGTTTAAAACTGAAAACTTGGGAAATCTGAAGGAGCCAGTTCTTTGAATTTGTTTTTGAAGTGTGTCAATTGTTGTAAGTGGAGTGATTAGGGTGGCAGTTAGGATACTAATCTGTTTTGTTTGGTGCCATTTTGAGCTGGGATGAGTTCACCACGCCATGTTTTAGCCAGCCCACCCCATTACACGGTCAGTTGTTGTGTACTGTCCGTGTATTTTCAGACGGTGGATATCCACCGTCAGAGTATGGAGGGTGGGCTGGCTAGACCGTGGGGTGCTTGAGCTGTTAAGTTTGTGGACTTGAATGAAGCTTTTGGGGTATTTAACCATGTTTCTTGCTGCTTTATTGATAAGTAAATCATGAAAGATAATCTAGCTGATTTTCCTAGAAAGCAGGGTAAAAAATTTTACTCTTTGGTATCTGTTTTGTTTGGCATTCTTTGTCCAGGATACTTGTGAAGTTCTCGGTTCATCCGAAGATCAGAGGTCATAGTTCAGATGCTGTATTAAATTGCCCAGCTTGTTTCACCACTCTCTGCTTGGACTGCCAACAGTATGTTTGAATTATACCTTGTTTTTTTCTTATGGTGCTTTCAATTCTAAATTTTTAATACTACATCATATGTAAGTTAGTTAGGAAACATGTTTTTGCATTTAACTAAGCCGCACCTTATTGGCTTGTTTCGAACATCAAATAAAAATATTAACAATCCATTTCCTATCAGATTGTATTGGGAAAAAAATGATGGTAAGTCCTTGGTTCAAATCCCTGTGGAGGAAAAAAAGCCCTCATTATTTTTCAAATCTTTCTGGAGGCATATTTACTCAACATTTTTTTCTTCCCTTTATTTATGCCAAACATGCAAAGCTTGATGGATGCTTGCATCTGCGGGGGTTGAGATCTGAAAAGAATATATATATATATGGTCTTTTTGGGGAATAACTGATATCTAACAATGTTCATAAGCACGCATAGCAGAAAAAACTCAAAGTGGTTTGAAGTTCAAATTTACTTTAAGTTGTTTTTCTTGGGACTTGTTTCTTCTGCAACCTGGGTTTGCTAACAAAACGCCTTTTGTTTTTTCTGGACTCTCATATTGTTGACAGTGAAATGTTTTTTTTTTTCATGTTGTAGTTGTATCATGTCCTCTTGTTTATTGGTTTTCTTTGAATGATTTATTTCCATATATGTCTCTCAGCAAAAGAGGATATGTTGGAATTGTATCAAACTCCAGAGATAAATTAGCAGGGTGCATATTGACTTGTGTTTACAAGTTGTAGGTGGTTTTTAGTCTTTGCCATTAGGGACATGCATTCGGGGGGTTTTTGGAGCTTATAAGGAGAAGGTTGGCAGTTTTGCATATGCCCTGTCAGTTTCTATTTATTTGATAGGCAAGTAGACACTACAATAAGTGATAGCTTCTAGATTACATAGCTTCAAATTTACTTTAATTAGCTTACTTTTTTTAGGTTTTTCCTTTTTTTTTCTGTGAAAATTGCCTTGAAGGAGTGCTCTTGCCATTCCAACTGGAATAGGAGACCATGACAGTAGAAAACACCTTTCTGGATGGAGTTGATGTCTGCTGCCATGTGAATGATCATCAGCCCGTGTAAACTTAATGTGGTATTGTCACATTGATTCCATCAAGGGTCCCCACCATAACCCAACGTAGTGCCTGGCACAAGCAGCAAACAGTGTCCCTGTATTATGAGAAAAAACAAATTCTGTTTTAAGCAAATTTGAATTTTAAGCAACAGTAATCCCTTGGTTATGAGAAAAATCCAGCGGTGAAAAAAAAATTGCATATCAACATTCGGGGAAAAAATTCTCTCCCTTCTATAGTCTCAAATGCTCTATAGAAAGAAAATCATAGCCAGTAATAACCGTAGACATGATATGAAAAGTTAGTTAGCAAACAATGATTTTATTTACTTGAAGAATATGAGAATTTAACAACCAGACTGATTACTATCAACAAAAAGGACTACTTTTAAAATTGTGAAATGAAGACCTCAAAATTTCATATATAAAAACAGATTACATGCTTTGAATGATCAACTACAACTACACCAAAGAAAAAAAAGAATGTATAGCTACAAAAAAATATCAAACTGTCCATGAATGTATAGCTACACCACCATTATACTCTACATTAAAACAAACTAAGGGAAACATAGAAAGAAGAATCGGACTTACAATCAACCAAGACAGAACAAGAAGACGGCGACTTACAAATCAACCAATTCCACCCTGCACAATAATGGGGGCTTGGCTGTGAAAGGGTGGGGCGTGCCGAGCCCCAGTGCTCCATTGGAGCAATTTCAGTGCGAGCGGACAGAAGGAGCAGGAGCGAATTGGCGCAGCCACGCCACCCGCTCCCTCCCGATGTGCTTGCAAACTCCTTCTGCCTCTGCTCCTCCGCGGCCCCTAGCCTCTACCTCTTCAAACAATTGCCATCTCTGCTCGCGACAATGGGCCTCCTCATCGGCTTTTCCTTCATCACATCCCATACTCTGCGTGCCTCCTCAGCAAGCCCTATTAGCAGCCTTGCGCATGCGCCGGAAACTCTGCAGCATGGCGGTTGTCTTTTTTTTGGATGTGGAGGGGCGTCCGAGTGCTTTGGATCCAACTAGAAGGGGGCAGGGCCCATTGACCTCTCAGACTTAGAGCATTGCATGATCAAACTTATGGCTCTTCATAGATTTTAACATGGTAATCCGATATTATTAGCCAACATTAGAGCAAAAAAGTGATATTGTTGGAAGATAGCTACTCCCTCAGTCCAAAATAAACCTGGCAGCATTTTCAAAATGAGTTTAAATTTATTGGTTGGCACAAAAATATTTTAACCCTTCACTTAAATACTCCATCCATCCAAAAAAAACCTGGCTGCATATAAAAAAATTAAGGAGCCACCATTAGGTGATTGGATTTTGCCTTACTTTACCAATAGATTCTCATAAACATGCATGCGAAGGGTTTATTGCTTGAAATGTTGTGGGCCCTACAAGCCACTAAATTTAACTCATTTTCAAATGATACAACTATTTTTGGTTGGAGGGGAGTATTATCTTTTAAAAACCATTCACTTGCCCATTTATTGCATCCACCAATTGCTACTCCCTCCATTTGGAATTAGCAAATACATTTTGATTTTCCAAAATGAACTAGTGAGTTTCATCTAAGAAAAACCAAAATGCACCTGCTAATTCTGGACGAAGGGGAGTATAGGATAAAATGAAATGGAACTGGAATTAGCAAATACATTTGATTTTCCAAAATGAACTAGTGAGTTCATCTAAGAAAACCAAATGCACCTGCTAATTCTGGACGAAGGGAGTATAGGATAAAATGAAATGGAACTATGAATATGAGATTTTTTTCCAAGCGAGACAATTAAAATACGACGGAGGAAGTGCATAAAATAATTGCCCCAAAAAATTGTCTACCACAATAGGCCCCTCAGGGAAAGATTTACCTTTTGCCAATTGGTGCATTATATGCAAATTCGAGGCTAAAGCCACTCCATTTTACGACCTCTTTCTCAGCGGCTACCCAATTCTATTGATTTCCTGCCAGTGTGTGGCCGGTGGTCCAGTGCTAGAGAAGAAATGAATGGTTGGGTAGAGAGAGGAGTGGGGTGGAAAGTTGAAGTGCAGACTGTAAGATTGATTCTGGGGTGGGCTTCCAACTTCATGGTTTGAGACTCTGTTATACAAGTAGTTCTTTTCTGAAGTACTTAATTACCCAAAATATAAAAGATTTATTTGCTGGCTCAATCCCTCCCGCCCCGAGCACCATCACCACCCCCCCTCCCCAATTCAGTGGCCATTCCTGAATACTTATACATATACCTTTCCTGGAGCTTAATTAGTCTACCACTTTTGCGATGTTACGAATGCAATTTTCACAAGCAAAAGTTACAGTAACACCACCGATCAACAGTTGCACCAACATCTTCATGAAAAAAAAAGTAGCACCAACAGCACATTTTAATACTCAAACCATAAACATGAGTAACGCCATAGTCATATACCAAAGTCTTTTTTTTACATAACAGTAGTATATCACTTTTTTCACATCTCGTATGTCACTATGGAACCAAACTACAAGCTAAACTATGGAACCAGACTACAAGCTAACAGAAGTTTCCATCAAAGAATGACAGCATGTAACCATCTTCAGCGAGCTTCATATTGAACAACTGCAAAAGGCAAAGGAGTGTGTCAATTAATAACATCTAGCTGACAAAAGAAGACATAAACAGAAGATGTACACGCAGTTTTTGCTACCCCATACTCTTAAACATGATCTAAGCTCACAGCAAAAAACTAAATTCACCAAAATGGACATAACAATGGAACTAGTATCCATTTACCATAGATGATAAGCTGATAGCAACTTTGAACACATTAAGGCTCCTTTTCCCAAAGCAACAACTTCTAACTAAAAAGAGATATACTAAGTAGAACACAAATAATACCACACTATGATTGTAGCAAAAAAAAAATCCCACACTATGTATATTACTAGCCACTCAGAGAGAAACATCTAAGAGTTACATATAGTTTCAGAAAATGATGCTGTTTACATGATTCAACATTCATCGTTACTTTTTTTCAGACCGGCAATACCCATTGGAAATTTGCACGTGTAGAAAATTAACCTAAGCAGAAAATAATGCTGTTTAATCCATTCAACATCCATTGGTACTTTTTTTCAGACCGGTAATACCCATTGGAAATTTGCCCGAGTGCAGAAAATTAACCAAAGCAATTAGATTTGTTAACATTAACAATTCTTAGACTTAACAAGCCATCCAAGTACAGTGCACATCAGGATTATCATATAGCTACTTCCCTCATCTCACCCCGAACCAACAGTAAACCCTATGGGGCATTTTCTAGGTTAAGTGATATTAAATCACCAGCATGGCCCATCTTCAGTCAATGTCCATCCTATGTACAAAAAGATAGATTGAAAACCCAAATCATCATCCCACCACAAAATCATAGTTCTATCAAACAGAGAAGTAATTTCCACGCAGATGAAGACATGAGTCACATGAAGAGCAAGTTTAATCATAGTCCACTGAAAAAAATTTCAATACAAAAATGTTAGGGGAATTCAAAGTACTTCGGCGAGTGCGCTTCTTGTAAAGGATGCGGTAGCCGCACTCCCTACACTGAATCACGTCCCCAGGCTTGAGTGTGTTCTCTGCCCCACAATCTGCACATTTATTGGAATTGGTTAGACATTCAGAAACAACACAGAAACCACTAATAGAGAGAAGAAAATGGATTAAGACGGTTACCTCCACAGATATAGCTCACAGGTTCCGGCTGAGGATCCATCGCTGCAATCCAATCTTGCAATTATTTCTGGGACCTCTAAGGATGACCAACCACAAAATATTCAACAACTTTTTACTAAACATGAGCAAGCTAATCACAGACAAACTAAAAATTGGAACACAGAGATCAAAATGGTCAGAAAGAAGGAGAAAGAACTGAGACAATGATTGACAAACAATTCAGACAAAAACTTCTATGATATCAAAAAGAGCACACAATCAAATCAAATTAAAGAAAAAAAGAATAGAATGTTCATATGTAGCCGATAGCAGAATCAGGTTTTAACAAAAAAAAATGAATATAGATTCAAATAATCTGACAAGTTACACAGGATATTCAATACTAGCAGAGTAACATGCCACGAGAGCAGAATCAGATATAAATCCTTCCCGACGGAAAAAAACCTTCTTGATGTCAACAAACATTCACAAAGATAATAAACAATTCAGCTGTGACGGGCTTCTAATGCAAAAGCCATCAGCTTATATCCGCATGCTCACAATCACCAACAAATAAACACTTAACTTTTCAACACAAAAAAGCACCAAACAACCAAACACTAATTCTGCAACTTCTCTAATAGGGTGTTTGGTTGCGCCTCCTCTATTGTAGCAACTAAATCTACAAAAAAATGGCAATTTAAATTTTCCCACAACTTTTGTACACCATTCATCCAATAAAGCTCGTCTTCATTGTAAAGTGAGTGAATTTTATTAGACTCTATGACCCAAATGCCTTGAGGGAGCAAAAACACAATCATGTAATGTTGGACCCGTATTTTTCCACATTCAGACGACCTTCCTTCAACAGACCGAGTAGTTTTTTCTGCTAGAAACTGACCTATTTCTTATCCATACTAGAACTAAACCAGCTGCTCTGGAAGTAGAGCAGCTATGACCCAAACTAGGACAATTCCCAGTTGACTACTGCCTCTAAGCATCTCCCCTGCAGAAGACAGTGATTACTAAACCATAGCATACACTCCATTAAACAATATTACATCTACATACTTTCAGTACACCAAAACTGCATTTTTATCAAAATCAAGAAAACTATTGCAGCTTATATATGATTCATAAGCCATGACATCAAAATTAAACTTCAATAGAACAGAAAAACAGATTAAGTATGAATCAAGAGAGAACGAGAGAGAGCTACCGGCTGGCGGCAGCGATGGGAGGTAGAGGCGGCGCCGGAGAGGGACGAGAGGGCAGAGCCGAGGGAAAGAGACGACCTAATACAAGACCGAGACTAGGCCCATTTTAATCAAATGCAAGTTCGTGGGCCTCTTGGGCGGTCCACTATGCAATTATAAATGGGTAAGATTTGAATAATTTGGTGGGGGCCCATGAGCCCATCCACCTTCGCCGGACGACTACGCCGGTGCCGGAGCCGGCAACAGCTTCAGCGAGTCCACGCTCAGGCCATCGTCTCCGGCGACATTTCCCCCGACGGCCAGCCGCTCGCCTGCCAGCTCTTGTCCGCCTACGCCCGCTCGGCTGCCCCGCCGATGCCCACCTCGTCTTTCTCCACCACTTTCCCGAACCCGACGTGGTCTCCATGACCGTCCTCATCTCCTTCCACCGCGAGAGGGGATCTGGCTCGCGGGAAGGCGGTTCACGGGGTGGTTTATCGGCTTGGAGTGGGATTCGATACGTTTGTTGGAAATGCCTTGATTGATATGTATTGCAGGAATGCGGAGATTGGATTACCCGCGTGGTGTTTGATGGTATGGGGGTTAGAGATGTGGTGTCTCTGACGACCATGCTTCATGGGTATGTGAAGTATGGGGATGTGGAGTCTGCTTATGGGGTGTTTGGAGAAATGCCTGATAGGAATGTGATTGCTTGGACGGCGATGATAACAGTCGTTCAGGCGGCGGAACCAATTCCAGCTCTGCAGCTCTTTCAGTGGATGCGGATGGAGGGGGAGGCTCTGACTGTGGTCACGATTGTGGGCGAGCTCTCTGGCTGTGCTAATAGCCTGATATTGGTGCATTGGATCTCGGCCGGTCCATCCATGAATGTATATTCAGATGTGGAGTGGACATGGACATTACAATCTTGAATGCACTGATTGATATGTATGCGAAGAGTGGAAGTGTTGAGATGGCAGAGAAGATCTTTGATGGAATGCGGAGGAAAGATATTTACACTTGGACAACAATCATGGACACAGGCGGTGTATGAATTCTCTGAGATCTTGAAGTCGGGCGAAGAACCCAATGAGATTACTTTTTTAGCTATTCTTTCTGCTTGTAGCCATGGGGGATTGGTCGACGAGAGTCGTAAATAGTTTAGCATAATGAGGAAAATATACAAATTAGAAGCTAGGATTGAACATTATGGTTGTATGGTGGATCTTCTTGGTCGAGCTGGGCATTTAAAAGAGGCAGAGAAACTTATAGAGGGAATGAAAATGGAACCTGATGGGGTCATCTTACGATCTCTGATGAGTGCGTGTTTGGTCCATGGTGATGTACAATTAGCTGTGAAAACAGGAAGGCAGATCATTCAACGTGAACCTGATGATGATGGTGCTTACATACTAATGTAGATTATCTTTTCTTCGACAAACCGATGGCAAGAAGCTCTGGAGGTGAGAAATAGGATGAAAGATCACAGGATTAAGCAAAAGCCTGGATGCAGTTGGATAGAGGTGAATGGTGTTGTCCATGAGTTTCTTGTTGAAAATCGGAACCATTTATCTTTGTGACGAGATATACTCTCTTTTGGATGGTATCAGTAAGCAATTACGCCCACAATCATCTTATTGGTAAATTTGAAAGCAGAAAACATCTTCCGATGTGATGCTTCCATTTAACAAGTGCATGATATACACACGTCTAAATTGATCCACCTTGTATACAGTGACCACTTATACTTGGTCTAGTCAATGAGATTAGAAACAGGATAAAAGAGGCATCGACCTTGACTTGTGAAAAGATAGTGATTTTCACTAGGCTAGAAGTTTCAGCACAGTTCATCCACTCTCTAAGCTTTGCAGATCCATGCCATAAATTAGCTTGGATGCCCACTATAATTTGAGAAATTTACACCATTTTGAGATTGGTAGGGGGAGACATCAATAAGTATCATGTGGTGCTCACAGAAAATCTCAATGAATTATGTAAAGCCCAGTTATACTTCTGCACCAAAGTTGTGAGAATCTTGAAATTGAAGGAACCAATTAATTCTATAGCTTTGTTGTGATGTTGCATTTTCTATTAAAACAAATCTGAAGTGAACACTTCAAAGAGATATAAAGGAGAACAAGGAGAGGTTATCTGATGGCCTACAATGGATATCTTAATGTCATCGACCATTTTCATGGACTTGTTCTGACTGGAAATTTTCTTCTTCACATTTTTGCGGCTGCCTTTTGCCAATCTGATTATTGGAAATCTTGGACGGTTATTAGTTGTTTAAATGCAAGTAGTTTTTGTATTAAGACAGTTCTACGACCTATAGACCTATTGGTATACAGAGAATTTTGACAGAATGAGCATGATTGATGTCAAATTTTTGCATCAATAATGACTTATTATACATTATTTATAGTCAACATTAACAGGATAACTAGCAGAAACAATGGAAAAGCCTGAAGAATTCGAAGGGTCTTTTCAACATGGTAAGTTTTCTCTGTACTTCCAATTTGCTTTAAAGACAGCTCGGCCGAGGAGCTCTTTATTTCCCTTTGTTTCAGTTATTTCAGGCAGGAACCATATGGCTCATACTTTTTTGAACATAACAGGGAATGGGGAGTCGGTCAATCCCAACCACCTTTTTCCATTCTCTATGAAGACACCTACATCACTGCAGATGACCTGGCAGAAATTGCAGACACCCGGACAAAACACAAGCTTGTAATCACCACTGTCCGACTTGTCTATCTTAAACCAGTTGCTTAGGGTGCTAATGCCTGGATTTCCAGTGACCCCTCCAGTGTTCACATACCTCCGTCCGGTCGCCTCATCGAATTGGAGCTTCCACACTGTGGACTGCACGCAAATGGTTGCACCCGAGAACACCACATTCATGTCTGTGCTCAATGTGATGACCTTGGCCTTGGGGTCGACTGGTAAGAACTTCACTGGCATACCATTGTCGACTTCATGATTTTCCTGGACAACATTCAGAGGGCAGGAGCCATTCCGACTGGCAAGAGTGAGCCTGCCCCCTCGACCACGGATGACCGGAAGGATGTAATATTCGGCACCCGGCCGCACCTTATGCCCGGCCACATCGAGTACAGTGGTGGTGGTGGCAGCTCTGACAGCTGGAAGAACCATAGGGTGAGGCATACAATGAGGACGGCCTTCATTTCTGATGCTAAGAGCTGTGAATGTTGGGATTGTGAATGCAGACTTGTGATGTATAATGGATCTATTTATACAAGAAAATTGATGAAGTGGAACCACCACATGTTATGATGGATAAGAGAAAAAACAATCAAAGTCAAAATTCCCTTTATGGTATAGCAATCAAAGTCAGTTGCTTGGGGGTTATTGTCTCCTGCATTTAAGAGTCAGTTCTAATGGCGTTTGCCTTATGGATCTCAAGCGACTGAAGCTGGTCAAATTTGGCTGGACACACACACGGCAAATCTTAAAATTTCCTTCAACCACTTTGACTGGCTACCGTGCAGATGTGGTACCAGCCATTTTGGCTGACTTTTTTTGGGTCTTGGCCAAGTGTCAAGAGTCAAGACTTGCATCACTAGGCTGATATTGTTAGAGTTTGGAATATGGTATAGAAGGCTAGCTACGAGATGTGCCTGAAAGTTCATATAAATAGAGCTGAAAGAAGCCTAAGTGATTAAATGTTGTCCGCTTTTCATACGTGGTGAGTGCTCTGATTTACCATGGATTTGAATATACAATTTGTTAAATTGTTTGTTTATTGCTTGTTTTGTTGGTGACAAGGTTAATTTTTACAGGGTTTCAAGTTAAAAAGAGTAATGGATAGGAAGACATGTAATGTGAGGCAAGCCGTGGTTGATTACACTGGATGAAAGTTATTTCGAGACAATTTTGTTTGCTAAAGAAATTGTCCTGAAATATGCTTCCTATGTTCTAAATTAATCGTTGGTTCTAAGCAAATCAAGAGATGAGGCAGACACATTGACTCTGCAAAGTTCCATCCCTTCTTCAGTTCTATCAAATTAAGTACTGCGAGCAAAAAAGAGGGTTCCTCCAAGCAAGAGGAATTTTGTATAATTAATATCCCCTGCACAATAGTACCTCGTTTATATAGTCACTTCATGTACAAAAAGAGAAGAAATACAAGGAGCTCAAATCTTCTGAAGTAACATGACAGCGTTATTGAGAAGCTTCTGAAGTAAGCGTGACTGCCTTTTGGAGGCACTTGAAAGCTGTCTTATAATTCACAAAAGCCATGAACCAGAACTCAAATCTATCTACAGTTACTATTTGTATGTACTTTTCAGTTGGTTTATTCGCATTCTCTCCAGGGTTGGCACTGTGAATTTTCTTCAGTGGAATCATGACCTGCCAAATTGTGTCAAAAATATGAGTTATAATTCAAGCAAGCAAGAACATCTATAGCAAAAGTATTTGGACCTAAGGCTACCTTGTAAGGAGTTCTAATCAATGTCCCCTTGGGAGAACTGAATGTGAGAGGCCTATCACTGCAAAATGCAATCTTCTCTGTAGATATGAAGAGAAGCCCTGCAATGGGTCCTCCTGTTGTTGACAGATAACATTGACATGCCTGAAGCAGCTTCTCTTTTGTTCCAGCGCAAAAAGTCTTCTTGAAAAGTTTTTCTACACCCCCACCCTGAAGTATCTTGGCTCCCAAACTCAACTTAGCCATTACAGTTTCAGATATCTTGGGACCCATTTTAACTGCAAGATCAGCAGAGACAATAGAATGTGAGATTTCTCTTCCCTTATTTAGTTTGACTGTATAGATAAATGATAATGATGGATCATTTATGGAGGACAATAATTCCAATTTTTCAGAGAAGAAAAGATTACCATGTTCACGAACACCATTGACAATGCTGTCTGATTTTTTGGTGAATTTGTTCATCCAGCCAATGATGGAAAGAATTTTATCTGGTATCAGAAATTATATCCGTGAGCAGACATATTATTGAACATAAAACAGTGAGAAAAGAAATGTAGAGAAAAGAGGAGTTACTCTTTTTTGTCTGGGAAGGCCTATAGGAGGAGGGGGAGGGAAGACGACAGAGACTCGCTGAAGAAGAACCAGGCGTGTTTGTGATTTGATCAAGTCTGTATGTAACAGATTTTGTTGAAAACCCAAGAACATGATCCTGCACCATCTTTTTCATTGTCAATGGATCTTTGTTCAATCCTGGTTTTTGGTTTAAAACAGAGAGGCCAAGTTGTCACTCAAATAGTGATCTCTGAACTGGTGGGAGGAGGGATTCTGAATGGAGAGGAACCATGGTACTTATACATGACATCCCTGGCATAAAGTTTAGCTTTCAACCCCAACTTTCAAGTGCAGAGTCATCTTTAGATCATCAAGAATAAAGGCAACTCCTCCACCTCCTATGTTTTAATTAAACAACCCCAACTTTCAAGTGCAGAGTCATCTTTAGATCATCAAGAATAAAGGCAACTCCTCCAGCTCCTATGTTTTAATTAAACAAATGACTTTTATTGCTCCCACGTCAATGCTTTTAAAGGCGTTGCACAAAATCTGTAGCTGAGCAGTTGGAGATGAGTTCCTTTAATTAGGAAATAATGGCTTACAAAAGCAAATGATTTAATCATGGAAGCTGTTTCAGACCAATGTGATAATATAATAAGTGAGATTTTCATATCGTTACCAAATGTACCAAACAAATAACATATTGTCACATATCTTTGGAGCTATTTATTTAAAACATACGCTTCATGGATATATAGGTATGCCTAACATACCTAAATAACCCACCTGCCTTGACAGCGAAGGGGAATTGTATGCATGAATTTTTCAAAGTTTATTGATAGGAATTACAATATAGCTTTTATGCACGGAATAATTAGAGAGGCCATTGTATTTTTATTGCCGGAAAAAAGGCATGTGTTAGCGGCAAGTTACCTGTTAAAATGGGAAATACCATTGTCTACTAAAGACAAGCCAATTCTCATTGGTGATATGAAAACTTCACTACGTTTAAATTCCGCTTTTCATCTGAGGCCTAGAAGTTCAATCTATCACTTAGATTAAAGCTCTAGGCCTATCAACACATTTATGCCCTGAAATTAAACAAGATACGAGTAATATGCCTAAAGAGATTAAAATTGCACAACGACAAAAAATAACATTTTTTTTTGTAACGTTAGAGCATTATTTTTGTTGAATCCGTGGACTGTTATAGTCCATATTGTAGATATATGATAAAAAGCGGAAGCTTATCTGTAACTCAAGCTTTTTGGTATTCCTTTCAATAAGGATGAGGTGGAGAGACATGTTGGTGGCTCTCCTGTCGGTCCAAATCATTATCTAAATCCCTGCAGCAGCCCCACAATGACCAGATAAAAAGCACTACCTAATTGTGCAATCAGTAAAGAAAAGACACTTCACACGTCAATCCGAATCACTTCCATGTCGACAATCAAAGTTTCAAACATGGAATTAGACAGCCATCAATCTAGTGGTGGTGCAAAGAGGATCTGATTTGGTCCCACTTCATAGGCCACAGCCAAAGTCAGCCATCTGCCTACCCAAAAGGAAAATTCAATACATGATCCTTAATGAACAAGGAAACAAACATCCATTGCACCAGATGAAGGACAAAATGGTTCTCCAAGCTACATAACAATTAACAAAGTATCCTAAGTTCTTTACACTTCAGCATCAGAATATACCAATACAGATCCTGAATGATTAGCAAAAGTTTGAAGAGAACAAAGAGAACTGCTGGCCTGTGAGGTCAAGTCCAGTTACTGCCTCTTCTGCCCACAAACTACAATCATATGGACGTCTCTGATCCTATTTAACTACTGTATCTACAAGATATGAAATTGCAGAACTACCATAAAAAACATACAAATATGGGAGATGCTTTTCTCTCCCCATTGCTATCTTAATCTAGATATGCCTGCTTCCTCCATGTACAGTACATCAGTGGTCGGTTATCTGTGGCCGGATGTGTGAGGCCTTGGATATGTCATGGGTGCTGGATTTACTGGGGCACCAGGAACTATGGCCCCTGCAACTGGGGCTCGAATTCCATATGCCATGTGGGGTGCACCTGGAAGAGTAACGGGTGTGCCAACTGCAGAAACAAGCGGTCCTCCCACTGGCTGACCTATGGTAGTAGTTCCATACATGCCAATGCCGTCAGGAACTGGCGAGGGCTGATGCGGTTGCTTGGAAGGTTTCCCAGAAGCTCCAGCAGGTGTATTTAATTGTCCAGTGATGGGGCCTTGAGGTGTTGATACCTCCCCGTTGTTCACATTGGTGATGTCGTGAATACTAGTTCTTCTTCTGTCCTTGTTCATGGAGTTCAAACGTATGAAGTATTTCTGTGCATGACTGGCCACTTGAGTAGGTGTTCTGGTATTAACAAAATTTCTGGATATGCTTCGCCAGTCTCCTTTACCAAATTTGTTCAATCCAAGAAGAAATAGCCTATAAGGAATTTGCGACAAATCACATTTAAAAATTACAATGACGTATGCATGGGCTTGCAAACAATGTAGAGAAACAGATCGCATAACTGTGCGAAGAGGAGAAAAATTAGAATATGCTGAACTTGTAGAGGACTGAATGTGCATCTTATTAGGCTCTTTAAATGCTCAACGTTAAACTGCACGTCAGCAAAGCAAGATAATCCCGTGGGCAAAAAGTGCCAGTTGCTCCAAAAATGGTAAGGGTGAAGACTAGATTCCACGCATATATAATCGGTGGCTTTCACCAAGTCTGGACCCCAAAATCTTTACACTGAATAATAGGAAAGATGAAGATGATATATTTTTAGTGGGATTCTAAATCGTTCAGCAAAAAAATTCCCAAACTATTATCCACTTTCCCACATTGTCAAGTTCATGTTAGCCCCGAGTATAATTATGCTCTTCATGTCATTGAAATTCCAAACACCAACTGCAACTCTTGGTTTTTCTTTTCCTCATCACATAACTGACATGCCCAGAGAGAGCTTATTTGGATATATATAAAAATAAAGGGGATATCCAAAGTTGTACAAATTATAGAGGTATTATAGAGGTATAAAAGTTATGGGGCATACTATGAAATTATGGGAGAGAGTATTAGAAGGGCGTTTGCGAAAAGTTACTAAAGTATCAGAGAATCAATTTGGTTTCATGCCGGAGAGGTCAACAACGGAAGCTATATTTTTACTACGGCAGTTAGTTGAGAGGTACAGGGATAGAAAACAAAACCTTTATATGGCCTTTATAGATTTGGAAAAAGCCTACGATAGAGTGCCGAGAGAGCTTATTTGGAGTGTTTTGAAGAAGAAGGGTGTCATAAGAGGTTACATAGATATCATAAAGGATATGTATGAAGGGGTTGTGACTAGTGTGCGGACTATTAGGAGGGAAACTAAGGAGTTTCCGGTTACGGTAGGTCTTCATCAACGGTCAGCCTTAAGTCCGTATCTTTTCACTTTAGTTATGGATGAGCTTACTAGTCATTTGCAAGATAATGTACCTTGGTGTATGCTTTTTGCAGATGATGTAGTTTTAATTGATGAGAGTAAAGTAGGTTTAAATGCGAAATTAGAATTGTGGAGGGTTGCTCTAGAATCAAAAGATTTTAAAATAAGTAGGACTAAGACAGAGTGCATGGAATTTAATTTGAAGGAAGGTAGAACTATAGATAGAGCCCTAGTTGAAATAGATGGGCAAGAAGTGCCAAGGTGTGATCAATTCCGTTACTTAGGATCTATTATTCATAAAGAAGGGGATATTGATAGTGATGTGGTGCATAGGATAAATGCGGGGTGGGTAAAGTGGAGGGCAGCCTCGGGAGTGTTGTGTGATAAGCGGGTTCCAAAAAGACTTAAAGGCAAGTTCTATAGGACGGCCATTAGGCCTGCAATACTCTATGGAGCGGAGTGTTGGGCACCAAAGAGGAGTCATATAGATAAGTTGAATGTAGCCGAAATGAGAATGTTAAGGTGGATGAGTGGGATAACTAGGAGAGATAGGAGTAGAAATGAATATATTCGTGAGAGCCTAGGAGTAGCGCCTTTAGGGGAGAAGCTGAGGGAATGTAGGTTGCGTTGGTATGGGCATATGCAAAGAAGACCTTTAGATGCCCCTGTGAGAAGATTAGAAGGGATATAGGTAAACGATACTAAAAGAGGGAGAGGGAGACCTAAGAGAACTTGGATGGAGTTAATAAGAAAGGATTTGACTTTACTATCTCTTACAAAAGAGGTAGCCCAAAACAGGCTGGAATAGAGGAGTAAGATCCGTGTCGCCGACCCCAAATAGTTGGGAAAAGGCGCTAATTGATTATGATTATGATTATGATTATGATTATAACTGACATGCCCAGCAACAAGTAGAAGTATATGTACACAACATTATCTTTCTCGTAAAATTAGATATGTTCGAAAAGAATATTGCTGTTTCAACTCTCTCATCTCGTTATACATCACATTTTTAAGTGTATAGGCCGGAAAATATCATTGTATATGGACATGCATATATATAGTGCAGAGTCATAACCGCTTGTCAGCATTGCAACATCAGTGCCTGAATTTGTACTGTTTTCTCTCATTTGACCTTCACAAGCTGAAAATAGATGCTCATACAGTTTTTTCCTCTTTAATGTTTTTATTTGTCACTTCCTTCAGCTAAACTTTTTGTGAAGGATTAGGGAGAAAAGGATAAAAAGAGAAACTTATATATTGATAGTAATTGAAAAGTTCAAACAGAGCAGACCAATAAAGAATTAAAATTCGGCACTATATAAACAGCTTTTACAGAGTTGGAGTCTAAAAATCAAGAACATGAAAAAGAAGGGCGAGAATCTAGCACAGCACTGCTATAATACTGCCAACAGCCAGCGAAATAGAAGATTCTTAGTTCAGAAAACAATAGTAGTAAGCATTTGGAGTATTTATGTACTGCAGAGATGAGCACAAAGGGTTTTGATCTCACTAAAGCATAATATTGAAGTCTACTAGACAGAGTGATAAAATACTCTCTAGTTTATTATTACTGCCTGTGCCTATCAGAGCAAAGAGTATTTTACTTCTTCTCTTAATTAACGTAATTAATTACAACAAGTGAGCATCCACTACTGAATAAAGTAAAGCAACAGCAACTAGTTCACACACACAAGCATATTATCTACTCGTGTACAGACACAGAAGGAAGAGATACCTGTGTTCTTCCTCAGTCCAAGCTATTCCCTTGCGTCGTTCCTGCTCAGATTTGGAACCTTTTCCGCCATGATTGGAATCGCTGTTAAGATAATGTCCCAAGTTACCACCTTTCTTTATGAATCCCCCATCATTTGTGTATTCAGCAGATCCATCGGTGGAATTAACATAACTCGGCAGTGGAACGCGGCCAGACTCGATGCCATTAACATCTTCAAGTAGAAGCTCGTAATGAACTCTAACATCGGCCGCGCTTTTCCCCTGCACTCTGGCAGCAATCTTCTCCCACCGATCAGCAACATCCTCTGGATGAGTTGCTAGGCCAGTTTCAAAGGCCTTCTCCTGTTCCCTGCTCCACAGTGAGCTCTCACTGACCTCATCCACTTTCATCCTTCTCTATGTGCAATCAAGAAGGACAATCCAACGAGGAGAAGATTAAATTGAATTGAATGGATTCAAGAATGAACATCCAACCCAGATGCTCTTGGATTTTTGTGATTACACTAGCTGGAATCAGATCAATAGCATAGAACCCAGAAAGCTATGGACCAAGAAACTCAAGAAGTCGGCATCAGCGCTGAAGATGGGAAGTATATCCAATACTTCAATGATGAATATGGAAAATGGTCAACTTTATATCATAAAAAAATTTTAAAAATAATAATAGAGCATTAAAGGAGTGAAATGAAATGAATATAATGTGGAATAGCGTTCTGGAGAGTGAGACGAGCAGAGTCGTCATTGAAAACTGACCACAGAGCAACCAGACAAAGGAGTGAACAAACTAAACTCATCAAAGACAGGCTTTTTACACATGACAGCAGAAGCCCATAACTAGAACAATAGAAACATACATGCATAATAAAAAAAAAGGAAAAAGAGAAGAAAGACATGTATTTTACCAGTTACTGTGAATAGATTGGGGGGTGGATTGAAGTCATGGCAACTCTTTATTGACTGGCTGATCCAGACACCAAGAGGGTAAGGACAAAGGAGGAATCTTTTCATTCTTTTCTTCAATCATCAATGACAACCCATTTGCACGAATGGGGCCAACCATTATAAGATCAGAACAAGAACAATGGTAGAAAGGGCTCTTGTAGAAATGGATTTCCAGAATGTAGAAACCAAGAACAAGATTTGCTAAATCTAAGGTATGATCTGTTAACATTTCTGTTTTGGACGTGGGTCAAGTTCTGTTTCCAGGGGAAGTTGACACGACTCCCCTGCTTGTCATGAGGGTAAATTAGAAATCGTCCATGAGGCGGTTGTAGCCAAAAAAAAAAAATTTCCGTTTCCGAGTTTACTGTTGGTATGTTATTGGCAAAGCCACTGTAACTTTTAGGTTAAAAAGGGTAGAAAAAGCTACTGATCTCTGGCAATCTCTGATTAGTTTCTTGACTGCTGCATTATTGTGATGAACACATCCACTTGGAATATGTTAGTAATTCTTATTACAAACAAAAGTTTCTAGATTGTAGTCGGTTTTGGTATTGTCCATTTCTAGATTGTAACCATGTAGTTGCCTATGAACTCTGTTATTTGGTGTTGAAAAATGGTTGATTTGGTGTTAAATTTACTATAGCCCATCAGTAGATTGTATCTGTAATGTTGGTTACTGTTGGTTGCTCTCTCTCTCTCTCTCTCCTTGATCATTCTTGCTTTGTATCATATAGTGGATCTTTAGCTTAAATGGATAAAGCACTCAAGATAGGTGTTCCTAATCTTGAGATAATGGTGGTTCGAATCCACCGAGATCCGATTCAAATTTACATTGGATTATATTATTCAGCTTTGGTTCGTGCAGGTAATAACTTGAGATAAGAGCAACAAGAAATACTTCAAAGGCATTTAAAATTAATCTGATAGTCTTTTCTTTCACATGACACATATGTTAGAACCCAATATGCTATTCGAGAGTGATTTGATCTTCCTATTTGTAACTCTTTAGGATTGTTATTTATTTAATGCAATTTCTTTAAGAAAATCTGATTCTGGGTGTTATGAATGGCCATTCCAGATTATATGAACATCTATGTCTAGCTTCTTCTTCTAAAAGAGTCAATAGATCTGCATCAATTAAAGAAGTTTATATATCAGTTAACTCTTGTGGAAAGCCACTAATGAAGCTTTTATCCAAGGCGCAAAAGAAAAAAGAAAAAAAAAAAAAGAGGAAAGAACTCCAGGGATTTCGAATAAAGTAATTTGGGATGATGGTAACGCTAAGTATGCATTTACCCTATTTTTTTAAAAAAGATAAACCTAGTATCTTTATCTGTAACTCCAACATAAATTGGTTGACTTTGAACGTAATGAAGATTTGCATGTGATCTTTTTTTCCTTCTGCATTTTGGTAGAACAAACTCAAATAGTTAAATTGTCCTTCTCTAAAACTTTTCTTATTCCTTTTCCCCTTGCTTTTCTGTTGATTCTCTCCTTTTCTATCTCTTTCATTTTCTCAAATATTTGTCACCTGATTCCTTCTCTACATATTTTTTTTCAAGAATACAAGACATAGAAATGCAAAAAAATATAATTCCATTGCCAATCAATGTAATCTAAACAATAGTAGCTATACTAGACATCCATAATCATAATCAAGTAGCGTCTTTTCCCAACTATTTGGGGTCGGTGACATGCATCTTATGCCTTCATTCAGGACTGTTTTGAGCCAACTCTTTTGTAAGAGATGGTAAAGACATATAATTTTTGTTAACTCCATTCAAGTTCTATTAGGTCTCCCTCTCCCTCTTTTGACGTTATTTTTATGCATCCTTTCTAATCTTCTTACAAGGGCATCTATTAGTCTTCTTTGCATATGCTCATACCAATGCAACCTACATTCCAAAAGTTTTTCCCCTAAATGAGCTGCCCTTAAACTCTCACGAATATATTCATTTTCTATCCTTTCTCTCCTAGTTATCCCACTCATCCACCTTAGCATTCTCATTTCATCTATATTCAACTTATGATTTCTCTTTGGTGCCCAACACTCCGCTCAATAGAGTATTGTAGGCCTAATGATTGTCCTATAGAACTTGCCTTTAAGCCTTTTTAGATCGCGTCTATCACACTACACTTCCAAGGTTGCCCTCCACTTCACCCACCTCGTATTTATCTTATACACTATATCACTATCAATATCACATTCTTTATGAATAATGGATCCTAAGTAACGGAATTTATCACACCTTGACATTTTTGTCCATCTATTTCAACTAAGGTTCTACCTTCCTTAAAATTAAATTCATCCACTTTGTCTTAGTCCTACTGATTTTGAAACCTTTTTTATTCTAGTGCTTCCCTCCGTAATTCTAGTTTTGCATTCAAACATACTTTACTCTCATCAATTAAAATTACATCATCTGCAAAATGTATACACAAATGTACACTATCTTGCAAAAGTCTAGTTAGTTCATCCATAACTAAAGCGAAAAAATAAAATTTAAAGTTGACCAATGATGAAGACCTACCATAACCGAAAACTCTTTGGTTTTTACCTTAAGTGCAATATCCTCTTGTGATGTAGGTGCTTCTGTAGAAAATTGACTTCATGTGGCACTCGGGGTTAGACGGTTTGGAAGTGAGGGCCACCAAAAAGCTTCATAAATACTTTAACCTCCTAGTTTGTTCAGAACTTTGTAATAAGGCATGAACGTCAACTACTTCGTAATATATTTTGAGCTGGATTATAGACTTGTACGTGGAGGATTTGTGTTGGTTTAATTGACTTCGCATTTGTAATATTATATGTATATATGGCTTTGTATTCATAATTGTGAACCCCAGTTATCACGGCCTAGATGCTTAGTCAATGAATTTCAATTAATGATTTATCATATAAATGAATAATCCTCTAATTTTCTGTTATTACTCTGATTTAATAAAGGTTTTAAAAATACGGGGCGTGACATCCTCACTTCACCAAATACTTCTTTTCCCACATTTTTAACGCAAATAGCCATGTTACCCTACATTATTATTTGGTCCTCATTTAAGTTATAATTTCCTTCAACCCTCAACCCCTCCACAAAAGTGTTGAGCATTTCACCCTTCAAGTTCCACCACTTTATCCTATGCTCCACTTTATTCGCCTTTCGCTTCCTTTACCCTTTCATGTGGACATCCAAAACAATTAATATATATTGTAGTGTTATAGATTCTTCTAGGATAACCTTACAATCCTTACATTTAATTTTATCATTGTTTCTAACTAAGAAAAATCTATTTAGCTTTTATGAAGTCCATTCTTAAAAGTTACTAGATGTTCTTCCTTCATCTTGAAATAGATATTAAGGTTCACTTCTAATCCTTAAACCTAATAGTTTCTCCCATTTCATTCATATCCTAAAACCATACCCTTCATACACTCTCTCGTATCCTATGTTCTTCTCACCTACATGCTCATTTAAGTCGCCCCCTATAATAATTTTTCTCCGTTAAGTATCCCTTGCATTACTACGTCTATTTCCTCCCAAAATTATTTCTTAAGGTTCACTCCTAATCCTACTTAAGATGAATAAGCACTAATAATATTAACTATGAATTCCCCTAACACTAGTTTCATTACTATTACTAAATCTCTTGACACCTACAAGATTTTCTTTCGAATCCTTATCAACCACTATACGCACCCTATTAGTATTGAATTTTTACCTACATAAACTAAATTAAAGCCCTCTCCTAATTCCCTAGCCTTCTCTCCTACAAACATAATCTCCTGTAAACAAGCTATATTAACCCTCGTTCTCTTAACTATTTGTACTAACTCATACTCTTACCCTTTAAGTTCCCAATATTCCATAATGCCACTCTAATCATATGCTCTTAGACTAACTTCTTTACTCGTGCCTGTCCAAACCAACGCGATAACTCTTGTTTACTTTTTATTGCAACCGAGCGTTGTTGCAATGCGTCGCTTGTAGGGAATGCCCTAGCCAACCCTTGATTACTTATCATTACATCCAGGTTTTAGCACAACGCGTTGCTTTTAGGGAATACCCTAGCTCTATCTAAAATGTATAGTATAAGATCTATAGAGATTGACATAGTTTTTATAGCTGCCCATCAACCTAACGCTAACCCTCCACCTTTCCCTGGACTTGGGATCTTGGGATCGGGCATTGTGAGATACAAAGGCGGAGTTATAATGCACATAAGTATAAATTCAAAAATTCAAATACGAAGAATAACGGATGCAAGTTATTCAAGTCTATTGAAGGCTGTGTGTGTTAATGCAAGACACAAGATAGCGGAGTGGAAAAAAATGGCAACTAGTTGTCCAGAATGGGAAACTACAAAATGTAAAGCCAGTTGGTTCAATAAGGACTAGTTCAAGTTTGTGAGCTGTGACATGTCTGCTGTGGATAAGTATCAACAAGGCGACAAGTCCTGTAGGAAGCCCACATCCCCCCACTAAATGAATTTCAGCTTTCTGACATGCCATCCTATTTTTGGCCCATCAAGTGAATCTGTCATCCCCAAGGAATTCAGATAGTGGTAAAAGAGACAAAATATCGGAGATATTTGTAAAAAAATATCATTAGTCGAAAACTAGTTTTTATCGTATATTTTCACAATCTAATTTTTAAAATAAGTTATACTAATTTAAACAAAGCATAGATTTCAAAATATGCATAAAAATACATATTAGGATGGGAAACAAACAGGAAAGATGTTTTTTTAAAATAATTTCTTTATTTTTTAAACACGTTTTCTTTTTAAAAAATGGCAATATATTGCCGATGTATTGGCGATATTGTAAAATTTTGAAAAATGATATTTGTCTGTATCGATTTATGGGGTGGGACCCAATATCAATATATCGCCGATACATAATTCCTTGGTCCTCCTATGTGAATTTTAATTTTTAGCTTTCATGTAATTTCATTCAAAAATTCGGATTTTCCAATGCAAAATTAAGCAAGACGATGGGCCCAAACCGTGTAGGAACTAGGAACTCGCACCATGTTCGAGTTCGATATCTAACCAGTGTTGAATCGAATAGGAAACGGTCCAAAACAGGACACCCGATTTATTCATACAGGAGGCTTGACTCTTTGTACATAACAACTGTGGAAGAAGCTGGCAAGGGAAAATTATATAAAAAATCATTAAAAAAAATTACCAAAACGACGCATTGTAGCAAATATTTACCGAAATGGTGCTCTGACAAGCCATGCAGGCGCCAGCGTGCGTGGCTTTTTTTTTAAATCGACCCGAAAGGCGTCAGTTGAACCGACGCCTTTCTCAACCGACGCCTTTCAAGCAGCGCGTTTTTTTCTTAAGGTGTCGGTTCAACCGACGCCTTTCAAGCACCACATTTTTTTTCTGAACTGATGCCTTTCTGTTGAAATTGAAGGGGTTGGTTCAACCGACGCCTTTCAAGCACTTCGCGTTTTTTTTCTTAAGGCGTCGGTTCTGATAAGCATAAAATATACATATTTATATGCCTTATTTACCTATATGCTAGTGTAGTTTTTATGATAAAATATGAATAAAATGGGTTATTTGTGATTAGGGTAGTAATTAGGGGATTAATAATTAAATTACTCTAATTAATTATTTTAGATGCATTATTGGATTTAATGAACTATATTTTTATTATGCGTCTAATTTTAGTTTAGTTTTGTTATTGTAGGTTTGAAATTACGAATTGCAGATTAGTAGCATACATGCGCATTAGACGTATTTTGAAATGCCAAAGTGACCCAAGAGCTGATATCACGCGTATTGAAGAATCTGAACTATTGATGAGCTACTTAAGAGAAGACGGGCGTTTATTTTTAAGTACAAGCCGTTCGGATGAGATTTGGCGGTTGAGATCGTTACGACAGGTTTTATTTGATTAAAAGAAAAAAAGAAAAAGGAAAAGAATGAGAACCGGTCTGGTCCGGTTTGGGTCGAAATAAAGAAATTAAAAAAAAGATGAACCAACCCGAGCCGTCGGCTCGGGTGTTCCAGACGTAGACAAAGCGCTCGAGCTTCTACTCGAGCGCCGACAAGCTGAGGAGGGAGGCATGGGAGCTCCGGCGGCAGTCGTGCCGGAATGGTGAGTTGAAGGCAATGACGGCGGCGGAGCTGGAGGCGTTGAGCATCATGGCGGTCTGCGATGGTTCGACGGCGGAATTTCATGGCAGAGAAGAGCAGAACAGATGGGTCATGGCCATGGCGACCGGAGTTGGAGAAGACGACGGTGGGCTGGTGTGACAAGAGGCGGCCATTGGACGGCGGAGCTCGAGCTAGAGAGAACGGAAGTCGTGGCGGAGTAGGAATTTGAGAGACGTGCCGGAATGAAACAGAAAAACAGAGAGACGAGCTGGTTTGGGACTCTGTAAAAAACAGAGTTGTGCTTGATTAAGACGGCGGATTTGAGCTTATCCAAAGGAGAAATTGGCGAAATGGACTCTCTATCTCGATGCCTATAAATAGAGGAAGAATCGAAGAAGGAAAAAACGGATTTTTGGAGAACGGATTTTTGGCGGAGTTTTGGGGCTGTGTTGCTGCTCTGTTTTGAAAAAACAGAGCCTTGTTCCTGGTGTTTGGGCCGTGTTTCTCGTCGGAAATTGGCCGGAAATTGAAGAGGAGTAAGAGGAATCGAAGGGAGAGAGAAGGAGAAGAAGAAAGCTTAGATTTTGAACGGTTTTTGCATCTGCTACAGTGAGCGCGAATTTGATACACTAATTGTCAACTGGGAGAAGACGGTGAACAGTAACTGCTACAGTGATTTGCTACAGTGATCTGCAACAGTGATTTTTTCGATGCAATTTCTTCTAAATTTGATTTTTCTCATGAATATGAATAGCTAAATCTTTTGTCAAAGCTAAAGGTGATATTATTTAGTTGATATTTCTTCGTCTATGAAGAAGTTTTTAATGCTTATTTGATTGAATTCGATGTTTTGGAAATAGTCATAATCTATACAATTATTTGATCTGTCATTAACGTAAGGTACGGCGAATGCTTATAATTCCCTGTGATTAGTAGACTATGCTTGTTAATGATAAACTTTCGATCAATATTTTTATGTTAATGGATATGGAACGTGAATGAAATATCTTCCGATTAGGTCAAATCATTATTTGAATCTAATTGCGTAATTAAGTAGACGTAGAATATTAATTAAATAATTGATCCTTGAAGCTTTGATATCTCTCATCGATTATCTTTCCTATCTTTAATTAGTTCTAATTTAGTTTTTAATCATCATTTTAGTAGTTAGTTAAGTTACAATTTCTTTACAAAATTTCCAGATAAGAACTTTAATTTGCTAAGCTAAGTAGTATTTAAATTAGTTTGGAGTAGAATAATCCTACATCATTCCCTGTGGTTCGACCTCGGACTTACCGAGTATATATTACAATTTGTCAACCTATTTTGGGGTTAGACCAGGTTCAGCCTTCCAAATCACTTCTTTTAAACCTCTTCCCATACAACGAAATTCAAATTTTCTTTAACACCTGATAAAACCATAGACATATACACATATCACAACATTAAACGTACACAAATAATTTAGACTATTAGAAATACTAACAAAATATCAAATTATTATAAAATTATACAAAGTATTACAAATTTACTCATAAAATTACAAGTGTTCAATCAACTCTCCTCAACCTATTCCTATCCCGTCCTGGTGCTTGAGCTGGAATATCCTCAAGCTCAACATCAAGTATAGCATCTGAAGACGAAGGTGCCTGACGTAGAGCACGAAGTGCACGCTGTGGCCGAGTATATACTTTCGAAGAAAGAGGCCTCTCAACTTGCTCCAGCGGGACATCTGGAACAACTGGTGATGGGGTAAAACTCGTCAAGTATATCCTTTCGAAGAAAGAGGCCTCTCAACTTGCTCCCACGGTTCATATAACATCTCCGCCTCATGCACATGTGGCATGATAAGTCTCCTGGTGATCCTCAAGTACCATCTCATATATACATTATCCGCATCTCGCTTTGTCATAGCAGGCTCCCCTTGAACGAGAGTGGTCGTCCAGTCGTCCCATCTAGTAATGTAGGCCGCATGATGCGACTTCCAATCAAAACTCCCTCAGCCTCGGCGTGATAATCATTCAATAAACTCCACAACAAGAGGGGGGAAAACTTGCTCTAATCCGAATTGCAGCATGACCCGATCCAGAACATGCATCTCGACGATGTCAACACATATAAGCGGCGTCCTAGATAGCCACACATGCGCTCCATCCATACATATTCTAGGTAACTGCACTAACACATCATCATGATATGGTTGCCATGTTACTTACACAACATATGAAGATTGTACTTAACTTTTTTATGAAATGTACATTTGTCATATTCATAACACGTGCAATATAAACGACAAATACCTGGCCGGATTGTTGATAGTCTAATTCTGATCTATACATCGCCAAGAATCTGTGAGGATTCACAGTTTTTGTCTTCTTCGCAGTCCACATAACATAACGAAGATGAGGAATAAATTATCTAAAATATCAATACAAGATCATCAAATAACTTAAATAAATAACACATACCGAACTCCTAACAGTGATAAACCATCTAGTGGAGTGGTCATTGTGTTTAGACTACCGACATGCAATCTCTCCCACGACCATAGCTGTTTGACACATACACACCCAACATGAATCAAATGTTATACTTATGATAAATATAATAGTCAAAGATTATTGATGGTTTACCTGGACGAGGGTGACGCACCCGGCAATCCCTAATGTGCTGGGTTGACAAGCTTTTCCCAACTCTCTGTACATGTAAGCGAGGGTGGCACTGCCCCATGCATACTGTCCCGCGGTGTACAAATCCTCTAACAAAAGGAGATACATGGGGTGCACATGGCTGCTGCTGCTATCGGGAAATATAGTGCTACCAAGCATATAGAGTAAATATGCTCGTGCATGTTGCTCGACGTCAATCTCTGTGGCATCCTTCGGCAGGCGACTGAACTGCTCTCTCAACCACAAAAGACTTACCCTAGTTTGTCCTTTCAATGCTTCACGTGGAGGTACCCGTCCAAGAAGGTGTTCATATACCTCATTCCAGTTAATGCCCATAGTCGAGAAACTCACCGCAATGCCATCAATGCGCAATCTGAGTAATACAGCAACATCCTGCAATGTTATAATCATCTCCCCTAAATGCAAGTGAAATGTCTGCGTCTCCCTCCGCCATCTCTCAATTAGGGCAGTGATAAGAGCCCTATCAATCCTAATATATTGTAACTGAGTAAAGTGCCCAAATCCCGCCATCTCTATGTACGACAAAATGTGCGCATCAACTAGCCAATGGCGCACATTTTGCCAGTGCTCGGTGCATTCAATGCACTGGGGATCCTATACACATGAAAAGTACTTTACAATTAGAAGATAATGACATATGCAATATTCAAAATTAAGGAGATAATGATTATGCACATACCTCTCCGTTCCATATGCCATCAGATCTGTGCGAGCTCTGCTCTGTGAGGACGGAGGGATCAATCGGTCCTGGGTCCATAATATCTACACAGAAACTAATAATTAATAATAACTTCAAAGAATGTATAAACAAGTTAATTTACATATAAAGATCATTGTATATAAGTACCAATCAGTAGGCAGTGTGTTTTGGCAATGGCGCCTGTTATGACCAACTTGGTTGCAATTCCCACAATGATAGTGAGATCGACCATCTGCACGCATGCCCGCACTATCCATCTCATTATGTATTCTCCTACTGCATGGATGACTGGGTTTTTGTGTCACCCTTGGGGGCTTCACCACATACTCAGGTGACTTTTCCTCCCAAGATCGTCGATCTGGAGGCGGAAAGAATTCGGCTGCATACACCTTTCTATATGCATCAGATGTATACCAATATCCAACTAAATCGCCGATGGGTCCTCTTCGCCTCGATTGGACAACAATTAGATGACGACATTGATGTTTGTACATTTGAGGGTAATTGCAAGAACATGTATGATTGCTTACATCCACCACATATTTTCTACCACGCATTGTTTTCACTTCATACACGTGAGGATTGATTTGGTCAACCCACATGCTGCCAATCATGCGCGTTTGTTGTTTAATCTTCCACTCAATAGTAGGGGTGTATGGGGTTGCCATGGCTAACCCGGCCGAATGTCGCTTCACAAAGAATTTGACGATTCGGTAGAATGTGGCTGACACTTATAATGCTTGCACAGGTAATGATCGAGGCCCCTTCAACACGCTATTTAGACTTTCAGCCATATTTGTTGTGGTCATTCCAAATCTTGTAAAACCATCATGAGCAAGCGACCACAATTGAGGTGATAATCTACCTTCCTCACTGAGTAGCCATTTTGCTTCTGGACTTTCTGCATCGATAAGCTCCCCCTATCAACCTCGTCAATACATCATTTTTAAACTTCTTATGATAGTTTGACTTGATGTGTCGCATACAATATCGGTGACAAAAATGCGGATGTGAAAACACCTCTGGCACAGCCTTTTGCAACCCTTTATGTCGATCGGATATGATAGTGATAAAGATCCTGTCAAGGATAACATGCTCCTTCAGCATACGTAAGAACCATCTCCAATTAGGGTAATCCTCACCCGAAACAAGGCCAAATGCAAGAGGGAACAAACCCTTGTGCCTGTCCTTAGCAATCGCCGCCAAAAGGGCTCCTCCATACTTACCAGATAGGAAAGTAGCATCAACACTTATGATGGGGAGACAATGTTTAAAACCCTCAATACATGGCCCAAATGCCCAAAACACCTTCTCAAACCTTTGACACGTAGCATCTTCCATTTAGGTCGTCACCAACCTATAAATGGTTCCCGGATTGGTATTAACTATTGCCTCCATGTACATTGGCAATAATTGATAGGACTCAACCCAATCACCATACACTGCTTTGATGGCCATATTCCTTGCCGTTCATGATTTTTTGTATGAAATATCCACGTGAAAAGTCTCCTTAATCCTCTCTTGAATAACCACTGGTGGGATATCTACTTCTGCTCCAATAGAGGGTAATATATGCCGACAAACAAACACCGCAGTACATTGTCTATGACCAGTGTCTAGCTCGGCATTTCTACAAGTGTGTTCGCCACCATATGTCTTCACTTGAAAATCATTAATCCCCTTCCTCAATGACGCATGTACTCTCCATGGGTAGTTAGGGTATTGACATCTTGCTGTGTACTGTGTCGGATTTCTACATAACACTTTATAGCGAACATCATGCGCTATTGAAAACTCCCTCAATGCGTGTACAAATTCATCTTTATTAGGGAATATTTGCCCCACATATATTGCTTCCTCATGATATGTCTCCTCATGCAAACCCCGATTAATTGCCCCATCTATTTCATCATCTATTAGTCGCGCCCATGGGGGCTCCTCCTCATATGGCAACTCCTCCTCAAAATCATCCAAGTTATCCGTAGCAATTGCGATGTCCACCAATTCATCTCCCTCATTATGAACCATCTCTTGTACACTATCCTCTCCTCGTACATCTTCAACATCAATAACCGGTGAATTAGACACTTGCTCATTATTTTCCCCCATCCTCTTCCTCATTCTCCCCTTCGTCTTCCTCATCATTCAAATTTCCCTCTTGCATACCACTTGAACCAGTGTAAATATAGGGGTTATGAAATGATGTTTGTATGCCAAACCATTCACCATCCCGTGTCATGCCAATATTCATCGCTTCATGAGCATGAGATGTGTGCTTACATTATACAAACCCAAAATAACATCATGAATAAACTATTCCTTTAACCGTAAGTTGAATGGTTAAAATACTATTTTTAAATAAACTTACCTCAAACTAGGCGAAAGTTGGGGTTCGTTGCACGCTAGTGATATAGACAAATCATCTTCTTTATTATCTTCCACACGCCTTCTTCTAAAGTGTCCACTCGACCTATTTCTGTGAGCACTCCTACTTCCAACTTCACTATCATTTACAAAACTAGGCATCCACGCCTCTTTTTCTACACATAGCTCGAAGCTAAGCACATGAGGGGCAAAATAGAACATTTGTTGCATAGAATTGTCATCATCAATTGGTATTATAGTAGTCCTTGCTCCAGTAACAGGCATCTTGTACTTCATACGAATTTTCCACAATCTTTGGTCCCATCCCAGTTTATTTACCACTTGCATCTCTAGTTCCTCGTAAGTACTTGGCTTATTAATAAATAATCCTACACTTTCACCACCTTCATATTCACCTCTATCAATTCTGCCACCATACATTAACGCAAACGGAACCATTTCTCCCGCCATCTCTTCTCACAAAACTTTTAAGAAACACTATCAAATACTGCACAAATATAACATAATTAATTTCATACAATACAAAAACTACATCAATACGTATTTCTAATGGATATTAAACATATATTACCGGTAGAAACGAAAGCGACGGGGCGAGGAAGTGGCCGGAGAAGCTGCTGGCCGGCCGAGGCGAGGTGATGCGGTGGCTTGGAAGTGGCGAGGACAGAGAGGCGATGGCCGGCATGTGGACGGCGAGGCGGAACTAGCCGAAGCGAGCCGATCCGAGCCGAGCGATGGCCGGGGCAAGGATGGGGAGGCGGAGGCGGAGCTGCCCGAGGCAGTGGCGAGGACGTCGCCGGAGAGCAGTGGCCGGGGCAAGCACGGGGAGGCGGATCGAGGCGATCCAGTGGCCGGGCCGAGACGCCATTCAACGATCCACGACGACGAGAGGCGAGGTGCTACTGTGGCCGGGGCGAGCGCGGGGAGGCAGAGGCGGCGGCGGTGTCGAGGAGGTCGCCGGAGAGCCGAGGCATCCGAAAAGAGAGGCGGCGAGGAGAGTCGTTAGGGCTCGGTGCGGCGGAGCCCGAGCCCTCATATATACGAAATGAAATGCAGTTATAAAGGAAGGCGTCGGTTCACAAGAGAAAGACATCGGTTCAACCGACGCCTTTTGGGTTGGTTTAAAAAAAAAGCCACGCAACCACATTGGCGCCTGCGTGGCTTGTCATAGCACTATTTCGGGAAATATTTGCTACAGTGCGTCATTTTGGATTTTTTTTCATAATTTTTTATATAATTTCCCTTTTTTTTAGTTTGAGGTTAGTATTATAAGCAAATTTGGTGAAAACTCTTTTCTGTGCATGAAAATTAGTCAAATAAATAAAGAAGATTCAATAAAATATAGTTGGATGTGGAGTCCTGTATATGACTGACCTTCTTGCACCACCATTGAATCAACCTAATAAAAGAGATGCATACAAAGATAATAGTGAGGATTAATGTGAAAATGGTATGCAGAAGTTGCAGAGGGATGTATATAAAGCAAGCAATTGCCAGCTTAGGGAAATTATATAAAAAATCATCAAAAAAAAATTTCTAAAATGACACACTAGTAAATATTTTTCGAAATGGTGCTCTGACAAGCTACGCAGGCGCCCGTGTGGCGCGGGCACTTGCGTGGCTTTTTTTTTAAAACTGAATAGACGCCATGTGCCTTCATCCTTTTCGTCCCATTTTAAACAGGTTGTTTCTTCAACGATGCATATTTCTCTAATTTCTAATCCATTTTTACCCATTTTTTTCATTCTTCTTTATTTTTAGTGCTCTTTCTAATCATTATAATATCACAAAGATGTTGAGCCATCACATACTATTTATCGTAGTTTTTATAGTATTTTTTTTATAAATAGCATGAGATGGATCAACATCTTTGTGATATCATAATGACTAGAAAGAGCACTAAAAATAAGGAAGAATGAAAAAAAATTGGTGAAAACAGATTAGAAATGAGAGAGATATTCATCGTTGAAATTTGTCCCACTAAAACAAATATGTCCCATTTTAAAGGGGCGATAACTTCAACGATACATATCTCTCTTATTTCTAATCCGTTTTCGCTAATTTTTTTCATTCTTCCTTATTTTTAGTGCTCTTTCTAATCATCGTGATATCACAAAGATGCTGATCCATCGCATGTTATGTAACACTCGGAATTTTTTATTTATTAAAATGGGAAAATCTTATGCAAGGTAAGCAGGTAATTCTCTTAATTTGATGAATTATGATTGGTGGTTTGAAAAGATTTGAAATAGAATTAAAAACCCGGTTTGAATTTGATTAGAATTGGGACTTTTAAATTAGAAATTTAAGGAATCCGAAGGAAGGAAATTTTGGACGTGATTAGTGCGGTAATTGGCAGTTACTAAACTCATTAGTGACACGTATGGAGATGGGAGAAGATGGTGGAATTGGTTTTCAATTAGGAAGTTACAAATCCTATTTTAAGTAACTACTTGATTTGACTTAATCCCCTAACTAAATGGGATAGGTTACGTCAATTAGTGTGAAGAGTCAATTAGAGTTTAATAAAGAGGTTACCCAAGATTTACTAGCCAATTTTGGACGAGATGATCAAGGCAATTGGGCGTCTATTGGAATTGGGAAACTGCTAGAAGCAGTGATGGCATTCAAGAGGGAGATCGTGCCTTGATTTGGAGTAGATCGTGGCCTTTGATTAGGTAGCCATCAATGGTGGAAGGTTGAATCCAATTTGGGAAAAAATTGTCTTAAGTATGTGTAACCGAATTAGAGTTTTGAAACTCCTTAATTAAAGGAAATCCTAACTAAATGAGGAGTTAATTTGGGGACACGTCTTGGGCAAGTGGAAGGCTTGTTTTTGGTGATCATTTGTGGCCTTTGGATTAGGAGAAAATTGACGGTGGAGATGTGTCCTAGGAAAATAGGACACTTGCTATTTAAACTCACTAAGTGAGAGACCGCCATCCCTTTGAGACTTTGAGAGACGTGCAAACCAGCAAAGGGGGTCTCGTCCATTCTCCTTTCAGCCTTCTACAGTGACCTAAGGGGTGGTAGTGCGAGCCGTGGTGCTTGGATCGCGAAAGCAAGAGAAGTGATTCGAAGGAGACAACTCGCGTAAAAGAAAAATCGGATTTTTTTATCTTGCGAGGTAGGTGCTCTTTTTCCCACAATTCCATACTATAAATTGTGTTATTTTGTGATGAATATGATACTTGAGCACTGGTGTGAATACCTATATGAATGATGATCCGTTTGATATTGGTGTCGTTCAATTCAATGGTTTACCATTTGTATTTTGAACATGATGACTATTACACCCGATCCTAGTAAATTAAATACTTCTCATGCATGGCTCCACTTAGCTCTCACCGTATGCTTGCTGCTTTGGTCGAGATGAGTACATTATGTTGGATGTTGTACAATTGCATGTCCTTATATGGATGTCTTCTTTCCTTAGTTTTGTTGTTATATGATCATGTGGGTCATACCGGATTCCAGATTTCAATCATATGCTGTGATTAATCCTTAAAGTTTAAAACTTGTGGTTAATGCGTACTGGTATTCAGATGTTTCAGCCTCCAAGATTAGCTTTGGGTCGTCAGTTTTCCTGTCTCACGTTAATTGTCTATTTTGGGTCATATCGGCCGATAAAGGGAAGTATTTGTACAAAATTGTTTTGGCATAATGATACATACCTTATGATACTAATTATTAAAGTAACAATTTTTGTGAAAAAGAGTTACTAGAGTTTGAGATTTATTGTACCCTAATTATCTCATGATTTAGTATGGGTATGTCCTGAATTAATAGTCCTAATTGCAGTCTACATGTCTAAACCGTATGAATATGTACAATCAGTTTTGGGATTAACAATGTAGTTAAGAATCTAATTAATTGCAGAACAATTGGGAGTTAGTAAATGCCCAGGAGAATAATGCAATAAGTCTAGAATGCATTAATAAGTGTTTAATTGAGTAATAGACTGTATTGATTAAGTAAGTTTATAATTAATGACCTCGGCCAGAATTGGTCCTGCGCCAACAGACTGTGATAAAAAAATTATAATTAAATGTAAAAAATTCAGAAAATTATGTCGTCGATTGGATTAGAAACTAGAGACATGGAGCTGTCTGTCATAAAAATATCAGACTATAATATGTTCTGTGCAGACCGTGGTGAGCCAGAGAATGGAGCTGTTGTGCAGATAACAGTATATTTCCGGGTTGTTTAAACTATACCTTATATTAAAACCTATGTGATATACCTAATAATAAATTGTAGTAACTATATAAAATCCAGAGAGATGAAGTTAGTAGCGTCTAGTAATTGATCCAATCCAGAGATTGAGTCATGTCAGACCGAGTCATTCCTTCGTGGGGCATTGTTCTACCAATATAGTATCTTTGGCGTCGAACTTGAAATCTTAGATTCTCGGTTAGGGTTTAGTTTCCTAGACCCTACCATCTTATACCAACGTCATGTAATCCTCAATATTGTCAGAATCGATGATGTCTTGATTGGAGCTATGCATGGTGAATGTGTTTAATGAGTTATTTCTGATGAGTCTCAGTCTTGAGTCATCTTGTGATTGAACATTGAGAATTCTTTGGTTACTCCTATGTGAGTCAATTCAGACTGTATTTCTTGAGTACTCCTATGTGAGTCAATTCAGAATGTATTTCTTGAGTACTCCTATGTGAGTCAATTCAGATTGTATTAATGAGATTGTTACTTTACTCCTCTGTGAGTCAAATTTTGGAAGATTGATGTTCGAGTCTCTAGATGAGAGAGCTCTTGATATTTCTAGATTGATTCAGTTCTACGTAAACTGTTTCTCCACTAAGAGTTTTGATGAACACTCTTAGATTGGAATCATAGTATGCTCATGAGCCATTGCTAGATCTTGAGAGATCTCAGATTATATTATTGAACCTCTGTAGTTTAGTCGATGACGACAACGTGTGCGCTTTAGACTGTATGATATTACGGAAGGTCTGCAGTCTCAGCCCGTTGTGCCCGTAAGCACCGATGGGGCCAGCATCCCTAGACGCATGGCCGGGTTCCTCTGTAGAACCTCTAGGATGATCTGGTATTGATGTCCATAGGGGAAGTGGACTGAACAGAGAGCAGAAATTGTTATCTCCGACACTCTGTATGTTTGGAATCAGTATTCATTATTATTTCCTCCCGATGCTCTATACGTTTGGGATCTGAGTTAATGTTTGTTTATTCTCGACCGTTGATGGTCTTTGATGATGAGTATTGTCTAGGTAAGTGAACTTCGTATTTGCTCAACCTGATCTTTCTAAACGTGTCTTTATACCATGTTGTCAGCATTTCCTTTATTATTTTTATGTTGTGGGTTTTTCTTGGCTCCTACTGGGTATTTCTTTCGAAATACTCATGCATCTCTCGATGCAGGACTCAAAGTGGAAAGGAACTAACAAGGTACGTGCGAAGGAGCTCGATGGTGAAAAGTTAATAGCAGTGGATTTATTTATCGTTTTTGAATTTCTTGTTCATAGAGAGCTAATCAGCATGCGTACTGAATTTATTTTGATGTTTAATGAATTATTGACTAGATTATTGTAATAGCGTATTTTTATTATTTAAGATTTTTGTATAACGGAAATTGGTTAAGCATTCTGGAATGAGAAAGTGGTGTGATCGAGTATTCGGTCGTGTCCCGGGTTTCAGCCTCATGACCTTAAATGAGTTAGTGCTTCCGCGCATTATTCGAGGTTTTGAAATTTGGGGCATGACATGTTATTTATTAAAAAAATACTATAAAAACTATGATAAATAGTATGTGATGGATCAACATCTTTGTGATATCATAATGATTAGAAAGAGCACTAAAAATAAGGAAGAATGAAAAAAAATGGGTGAAAATGGATTAGAAATGAGAAAGATATGCATTGTTGAACTAGCGGTCGGTTTAAAATGGGACGAAAAAGATGAAGGCAGATAAAGGCGTCGGTTCAGTTTAAAAAAAAAAGCCACGCACGCGGGCACTTGCGTAGCTTGTCATAGCACCATTTCGGAAAATATTTGCTACAATGTGTTATTTTGGAAATTTTTTTCTTAATAATTTTTTATATAATTTTTCCTAATAAATATAGTTTTCTTCAAATGAACAATATTTTTAGTTCATTTAAAGAAAACTGTATTTATTAATGAAAAGTTGAAAACCTAATCAAATGGCTCCGGCTCCCGACTTCTCGAAGGGGCCAAGATAGCCGTTAGCCCCTCCAATTTCAAAACCGAAATTTAAATTTGCGCCAAATCCCTCATGCCAAATGAGCTTCTCTTCCCCTCTCCCCGCCCGAATTCCATCTCACAGGCTCCTCCGCCGCAGCCGCTGCCCCCGGCCTAGCCCCTTTCCGAGACTTCCTTCGCCTCCTGTTTCTGGGTCTAGGGTTTCTGCGACTCCTTCCCTCAGTTGCTTGATCAATGGCCACCCTAGGCCCTTTCGAGGCGGAACTTCGGTTGCGTTGGGGAAGCTCAATTTAGAACCCAGGTCTCAGAGTCTGAAACGAATTTCTCTGATGTGGAACCAGATGTTTTTGCCGGCAATGGTGAGGAAGTTGTGATGAGATCAGCAGTGACGGTCGTGGTGGCGGTAATGAATCGCGTCCTCTATAAGCTCACGCGCGCTCGTGCCAATGAAGCAGTACCCCTTCTTCATGGCTCGGATTACCACCTTTGGGTAATAGTTCATCAACATCTCTTTTTTTATGTTTTTTTATTTGTGTGAAAAAAACATCAAGAAAATGAAATTGATTCGTATTTAGTAAGGGGAGAAACTAGCTGGCTTCACTAGCATATTCATTTGGGGTGGGTAAGTTCGAGCTGAATGTTGTCTAGATCAATTAATGGGACCAACCGGTTTGTATATATAGTGGAATGCGGTGTGAATTGTGATAATGTTTCTCGTAGCTCCAAATGATTGAACAAATTTTGATTGACAATTGAACTGTTATTGTTGATCGAAAATTTCCACTGATGCATTATCACATTGTTGTTGGTTAGCGTCCAATTAATCTAATCAATCAATATGTGAATTTTTTTCCTAGAAAAATGGTCGGAGTGAGTATGCTAGTAGAAGAAGCCAGCTTGCAACTTTAAGGAAATTTAAATAACTTAGACAGAAGTCTAATGCAAACTCAATCAGTATCCAGAGTTGGGTTTGTCATTTTTAGCAGGTGTTTTCGTTTTTGCAGCAAAATAATAATTAAAAATGATTTGTTCATTTAGTCGCAACTATTTTTTGTTAAAACTGAAAGGATGTTTCAATGCAGATATGTAGCTATTTATTTCTCCCTCCTTTATGGACGTTATTTTACTGGAATTGTTACGAAAGATATGCTTGAACTTCCGAAGTCTCGCTTTGCAGCCATTGGTCTTCTGGAAGCCCTTGGAGTCACTTCTGGGATGGCTGCTGCAGGTATCACATTAATCTTTACTTCAATTGTTGCTTTACGAAGGTGTATATACACGAGCTGCTACTATGTGACTTGGGAAGTGTAGATTAGATTTCCTTACTTGAATCTTACGAGAGCTAATGTAGTGAAACTTTGTTTTTTATCTGATTGGTCTTCTGTAACTCACTATTTTTACCTACAATTATTACTTTTGGACGGAGAGGGATTCAGTGGTGAACTTAATTAGATCACTGCTGTTGTTAACTCCCTAATAGCCCTCCTTATTTACTCCTTGCTTTCCTGCTGGAAGGCAAAACAGTGGTGTTTTTATGAAGTGCTTGGAGACATTATTGGTGGTTGGCAAGCAGGGAATAGAAGGAGGGCAAGTGAGGGTGGAAACTAGCATTTTTATTTTATCATCTGGGACAACATAAGCTGAGAACATACTGCTTCTTAATTGAGGGAGCTAAGTTTTTGAGTTTGTTGTTATGGTCAATGCCAATGGCTGCTGAATCTCTGTTTCCATATGTAGCTAAATCAAATGCTAAGAGTTTCCTCTCTATATAATTATGGATACAGTCATCAAATCTAATTGCCTTTTTTGCACTGTATATGCACCAGAGACAATAAATTGGACAATTGTGGCACGATCAAAATTTCCTATGAGTTGGGCAAACACTCTTTACACTGCAGAGTTGTGTGCTTATGAAATTTTGCATTTTTTTTGGCAGTTATGCTTCCAGGCCCTGCTATACCTATATTATCACAGGTGAAGTTTATTTTCTAAATCTTAGAACCATGTAATTGTCCCTGATTTACTTTTCTATACTAAAGCTGCTAAATAAAAATATTCCTTGAAGAACGATGCAGAGAGCACAGCTTTATTCTTTTGTTTATATGCTTTAATTTTTTAAACCGTGTGCATGTCATTGAGCTAGTACATCTTGTCTGATCACTCTTCTTGTCTTTGAACGTTGCAGATGTTCTTAGTTTGGCAACTTGTCTTTTCAGTAATTATTCTTGGTAGGAAGTACTCTGTGAATCAAATTCTCGGCTGTTTGCTTGTAGCTGTGACAAGGTAACGTATATGGATTCTTCTCATAATTGATTGGGTAGTATTCAGTTTTTGGTGAATCGTTGATGTGTGAAACTTTGCACATGGTGGCAGCAGTATTCGAGTTCTGTTGCAGCCAGTTACTTGTAGAAAGAAAGTTGGTCTTTGTTCATGCTGACAGAAATCAAACAACAGAATTTTGGGTAACTTGCAGACATCATTTCAAGGATCTCTTTCTTTTATAAAATAAAGATCTATATTACACTAATCAAAGAAGAGAACAAAGATCCATGTACAAAGCTGCTCCTCCTAGATCAAAAAGCAAAAAAAAAAAAACTCACATGCAAGCGAGAAAAAAAAAGTGAAGATAAGAATCCCAAAATGAACTGGAAAGGACTAGTCTTCCCAGAAACCTTCCGGAAAAGTGCATTTTCCAATGATGTTATTATAAATTCCGAAAGATTATATGATGAACCGGGCTTGAGGAATAACTGCATGCCTTGTCAAGGGGCAAGGGTTTGGAGTGTCATAAACAATCCTGTGGTTACTCTTTGTTCAGATGGAAGTGATGTATACAGAGAAGAGAATATTCAGAAGAACATTAATCCAGTATATTGACTTAATTATCTGCAGTGGATCAAATGACGGACAGATGCTATCCCAACTTGATCTTATGTGGCCCATCTTAATGATTGTCTCATCAGGATTCCAAGCGGCTGCATCTATTATTAAGGTATGCTTTATGACACTTATGGACAAGGATCAAAATAGACTCTTAACAAACTGAGAAGATAAAAAGGCCTTGAGTTTCTTTTTGAATCATTCTAATATACATCTACTGGTGAAACAATTTTTACGTGCAATGTGTATCCCATCATCCACACCCACCCCCAGCATGTACTTCCTTACATGACAGTTTATTATTCTCACTTGGGTACCATCATGTACATAACTATTCAACTATCTGCATGAGCATTAGGTAGTAGTTTTTGGTTTTATCTAGGATAAATTCTGAGGTCGATTTTCAGGAATTTTATTGCCTGAAGACTTTTTTCGTTTTCTATTCTTGTTCAGGTTGTAGCATTTCTTCTTGTTCAGTAAGATTAAAATGTATGACTATTGTAACACAACATGATTTATTGGTCATGACAGGAATTCGTCTTCATTGACGCTGCAAGACGTCTTGAGGTTTGGTCTAAATCTTCTTTTAATTTGCAATTTACTTGACAATTATAATTTGTTCTCTTTTCTTAAACCAAAGGAAGGAAATCCAATAGTTATCTGCTAATTTATTATGCAGGGGGAACCTCTTGACATCTTTGTTGTAAATTCCTTTGGATCTGGTTTCCAGGTAGGCAATTCCTATTATGGCTGTTAAAATTTCCTTTCGCTGCTATGGGATTTATAATTACTGTGTATATTATGGTTGTATAAATAAAATGCAGTGAACTAATATATCACATTGAAATCATCCATTTCTTACTTGGACTTGAGGATGACCATTTATTAAATCTGATCTGTTCATAATATAGGCCCTTTTTGTGCTACTTTTGCTTCCCTTGCTCTCGAATCTGTGGGGAATACCATTTGGGGAGCTTCCTTCCTATCTAAGAGATGGTGCTGCTTGCTTTTTGAATATTGGAGCTGGTGGAGGAGGCAAGTTTCTTGTGTTTGGAATTCAATATACTTTTGTCACAATATGGCCTTCAAAAAATATAATTTGTGTATCAATATGTTTTATCTTTTTATCAAAAAAAATATTTATCTTTTTTAATCCTTGAGAAAATTAAAGATGTGGCCCTTTGGAGTGACCTTTTAATTTTCCTTCTTTTCTTTTGCTTGTAATGTCCAGTGCCAATTTCTATATACATTTTTATTCTGCCGCTGCCTATTATCCCTCAAGCCAGTGCCTTGACCCCACTTTTTGTGGTGGGAGGTGCCATTCTAGTGTTGAGCCTCATACTGTACAATCTCCCTCGGCCAGCCAAGGAGCGTAGCAAAGGGGAATGATTCATCAAATTACAGGTTGGCTTTTGCTTCCCACTTTTACTTGTGTGGCTCTGCAGGTTATACTGGTCATTAGATAATTGGAATTGCACAAAGCCTTTGTTAGCAAGGACAAGGCAGCCATGGTTGACTTAAAATATTGCTAAGATGTAGCATTTACATCTTCTGATTAACTCTTGGGAATCTTTCCCTTCCTTACTTCATTATCGCCCAGGAGATAAGCGAAATGCAGGTGTGATGGGCTTCGTACAGCATTCCCCTGCACGTAACAATTGCACATACCAATTTTAGAACAAGGTGAGGTTGTAAGTTTAAATTCAAGCAGCCTGTTCGATTTATGTACCTTCTACAGTATAAGGGACAATATGCAAAGGTACCTGAAATTGGTTGTAGAATCACATGCAAGCATTATTCTCTTTGGCAAAGAGTAAGTGTTTCTCTTGCCAAATAAAATTCCTTTCAAGTTCTTTTAGTATGTGTGCCTTGGGTCACGCTCATTGGTGTGCATCAGGACACCATAGGCTGTCAAATTTTGATCTGTCGTATTAATACAGAGGGCAGGCAGGTTTGAATCATTGGCCCGCCTCTTGGATTAGATTCGACAGATGCCCCCGTGAAAAGCGGCAAGAGACACAAGAGTCAGCCTATGAAGTCTCTTCCCTCTTTGTGGGTGCACAGAGTTTGAACTTTGAAGCACTCACCACCATTTGACAACGCATTGAATGGGGAGGGCAGACAGTGTGACACGAGACATGAAATAGAGCCAGTAGTTGTAGCATTAGTCCTATAATAATATCATCAGCCTGTAATAATTGCTACTTTTAAACGTGATCATGGCTCAATTATTTGGCTGCCATGCATTATCTTATCTGTTTAATGTCGTCCAACATGAAATTCTTTTTGTTTTGGTGACTTCTCCACTCTTTTGCTTCCTCAAATCTTTTATTACACCACCTTCCCTTCCCTTTGTCGTGTTTACCTGCACCCAGTACTTTCTATTAAAATTTTTTATTGTGTTTTAATATCTTAATCGCCTCATGCTCTGAGGTATTTTTAAGTACTGACAGCTTTCTTGCCTTTGATCTAACTAATCAAAGTGCTTAGTTTCTGTAATGAGTATTATAATCGGTTACATTACTGATGTGGACAGTTATACCAAAAAGGCTGGCCAATGTTTTAAGATCTTTTCGACCAAGGATTTGCAATCTCACCTTTTTAACTAACCTCTGATCTGATTAAGAGAAAAAAAGGGTAAGGTTATTTTATTCAACCATGACTTCATTGATTCAGTAAAGAAAAGGGCCTTTCTAAGGCCATCCACTCGCATTAATATAACATCCATAGTACAAGAGCTGTGTGAAAAGCAAATGAACAAACAAGCTCTAAGCAATGCAAGTGCCTGTTCCGTTTCACTTTTTACGTCGTTCATATGTTTCTAGAAGCTAACTTTTGACTAGAAAGAACATCAAGAAGAAGGGGAAATGGAATAGTGTGAAACTGAAGATGGAATAGGAAACTTGCCATGGGACTGCGCATAAAATTAAGTTTCGGATCTGAAAAAGCCTTCTGATGGAGTATAAATCACGACATTTCAGTACCTAATGGAGATAAAAATGCTGAACTGGCTCGATTTACAATTCGAAATTGATGTTCCTGCTCAGCCTAGCTCAACTAGTAAGAAATTGATGTTCCTGCTCAGCCTGCTCATTTCTCTAATGTATATGTTGTCATGTGAAAATAATCTAAATAATAATATATTAGTTGAATATATTTTCTAATGTAAAATGTATGAGAAATGAATACTATACAACACAAGCAAGCCACCTCAACTTGGCTTGATGTTGAGATCAAGCTAGCTCAAATCAACTCGAAATATGGTCATATTTGAGTTGCTCGAGTGAAGCCAAGCACAAGTCCGATTCGGGTTGTTAGCATCCCTACAAGTAGTTGAACAAACACATGTAATAACTGTCACCTAAATCTGGCATTTCATTGATGAAAATCATAAGTGTGATTGAAAATAGTTTCTCATGTTTCTTTCATGGCAGAGAAAGCATTGTACCACATGAAAAATAGATACAGTCCTGCGTTACATGAGGGTTAATGTTAATATATTTTTATTGCAGATATGGAGACCAATTGCTCTATGTAATTATCAGAGATGGAAGAGTATGTGAAAGGTCTAATTTAGAATTTCTGTGTCACCTGATTTCATAAAAGCAAGGCCCAATACCAATAGGCATCCTAAGTTAGAACTTAGAAGTGCCTTTATTTGATCATTGATTGAAAAAATAACACTTCGAATTTATTTGAGTTACTTGGAATTTATTTAAGTACGTGACTCATTCTCTACTTAAATACAGATTTTCTAAACATTATAAGCTCAAATATCATCTTCTAGGACCAGGTTCATGATTGCAATAGAAAGGCCTAACCTTAGTCTAAGTCAAAAGTGTACATCTTCTGTCCCTTTTGAAGCGCCACAACTGAGGCTGCAAAAAATGAAAATTATTTGTCTTAAACTAGGAAGTGCACCAGGAAAGTGAGGCGCATAGACACACTAGCAAACAAGAACTAAAGGCGGTGAACAATGAATTTGCAATTATAAATTAATTACAGCATTTTACAAGATAACTTAACAAATCCAATATTTAAACATCTCACCCTCTCACCTCACAACCTAGCCTAAATATAAATTCTTTCTCATCTTCACCCTAGTCCTTGCTGATCCAACTGCATTTTTAACAAATGGCAGTGCTAGCAGCTCTGGCTACCATGGTCGTGCTACATCTCTCAAGTGCCGGAGCCACCACCGCCGAGTATTTCCAGCTTTTGAACGTGAAGAAGGTGATAGCTGAAACTAGAATCCCACACACTAGAGTTGTAAATCCTCACAAGATAACTGAGATTGATGAGAGGCAAGAACATTCAAGGTGGCACCTCCAGCTTCTCCACCGCGACCATGTCACCGCCGGGAACGTTACAAGCTATTGGCATCGATTCGGCGGTCGCCTACGAAGAGACAAGCGGAGGGTGGCTGGCTTGGTTCGCCGACTGACTCGCTCTGGCGGGCAAGTCAGTTATGGGCTACAAGACTTTGGGTCTGATGTTGTGTCCGGCATGGATGAAGGTAGTGGAGAGTACTTCATTAGAATAGGGGTGGGAAGTCCTCCTAGGTACCAATACATGGTGATTGATTCCGGGAGTGACATAGTGTGGGTGCAATGCCAACCATGTGCTCAGTGCTATAGGCAATCTGACCCAGTCTTTGACCCAGCCCAATCGGCCTCCTTCGCAAGGGTGGCCTGTGGATCCACCGTCTGTGGCCGGCTGGAGAATGCAGGCTGCCGTTCCGGCCATTGCCACTATGAGGTCTCCTACGGCGATGGGTCCTACACCAGGGGCACCTTGGCCCTAGAAACCCTAACATTTGGGGGCACCATGGTGCGCAACGTGGCCATCGGGTGCGGCCACCACAACCAGGGGCTCTTCGTGGGGGCCGCCGGACTATTGGGCCTTGGAGGTGGGTCCTTGTCCTTCGTCGGCCAGCTTGGTGGGCAGACAGGCGGTGCTTTTGGATACTGCCTAGTGACCAGGGCCACAAGGTCATATGGGTCACTAGCGTTCGGTCGTGGTGCTATCCCAGTTGGTGCTGCATGGGTGCCACTCTTGCGTAACCCACATGCCCCTAGCTTCTACTACATTGGTCTCATGGGCCTTGGTGTGGCTGGCAAACTTGTCCCGATACCGGAGGAAGTTTTCCGGCTAAAGGAATCAGGGGAGGGAGGTGTCATCATGGACACTGGGACGGCAGTGACAAGGTTGTCGGAGCCAGCCTACTATGCCCTTCAAGAGGCGTTTATTGAGGGCACTGCCGACCTTCCACGAGCCCCTGGAGTATCAATCTTCAATACATGCTATGATCTATTAGGTTTTGAATCCGTGAGAGTCCCAACTGTATCATTTTACTTCTCCGGAGGGCCGGTATTGACGCTTCCGGCGAGGAATTTTATGATTCCGGTGGATGAGATGGGAACGTTCTGCTTCGCCTTTGCACCTTCCCGGGCTGGGCTTTCTATCATAGGGAATATTCAGCAGGAGGGGATCCAGATCTCGTTCGATGCTGCGAATGGGTTTGTCGGCTTTGGGCCCAATACTTGCTAGCTATTAGAAGAGTAATGATATGTATATTACATGCTCGCCACGATGAGCGACCAATGCGATGCCAACAATTGGACGTTATCATTTCATCTTGACGAGCGTTATACCTAGCATGTTTATATGATATGAGATACTATGTGTGTGACTTGTGGGAGAGGTGTTTGTGAATGAAGCAATCTACAAATAGAGGTATGATTTTGGTAGGCTTGCGTTGTTATAAGGCTGTGATATATGTTTATTTATCAGTTGTGAATCTATCCCACATTTATTGTTAGATTGGGTTTCCATTTGCAAAAACCAAATAAGACTATTTAAATGGAAGGATAATTTAAGTTAAATGATAGATAGACATTAGAATCTACTATCTAGCTGCTAGTGCTATACCATTCAATCAACACGAAACAAAACGAACCAACAGGATGTTGGTGTGGTGGCAAGCTACATTTCCCGGAGGCGGAGAATGTTAAGGTGGATGTGTGGGATAACTAGGAGAGATAGGATTAGAAATGAATATATTCGTGAGAGCCTAGGAGTAGTGCCTTTAGGGGAGAAGCTGAGGGAATATAGATTGCGTTGGTATGAGCATATGCAAAGAAGACCTTTAGATGCCCCTGTGAGAAGATTAGAAGGGATATATGTAAACGATGCTAAAAGAGGGAGAGGGAGACCTAAGAGAACTTGGATGGAGTTAATAAGAAAGGATTTGACTTTACTATCTCTTACAAAAGAGGTAGCCCAAAACAGGCTGGAATGGAGGAATAAGATCCGTGTTGCCGACCCCAAATAGTTGGAAAAAGACGCTAATTGATTATGATTATGATTATGATTATAGATAAACATTAGCATCTACTATCTAGCTGCTAGTGCTATACCATTCAATCAACACGAAACAAAACGAACCAACAGGATGTTGGTGTGGTGGCAAGCTACATTTCCCGGAGGCGGAGAGGTCCAGAGTTTAAACCTCCATCTGGCCAGATTCTATTCCAATTTACCTTGTGCGTATAATGGGGTGGTCCTTCTATGTGCCTCACTGGATTTGCAGCGATATTCAGCGCTCTAAGAGGCCAATTGCCCTGCCCCTTCTAATCAGGTCCTAAGGACTCGTTGTGCAGGTCTAAGAGGCCAGTTGCCCTGCCCCTTCTAATCAGGTCCTAAGGACTCGTTGTGTAGGTCTAAGAGGCCAGTTGCCATGCCCCTTCTAATCAGGTCCTAAGGAGTCGATGCTCCTACGCAATCACAATTGAGCATTTCGCTGCACACATGAGGAGAACTATCTCACTTATTTTAACTCTCCTACTCACTAATTTTTCACTAATCCTTTGTTTTTGGTACAAATTAACTTGCTAATCTAGTAGAGCTGTAAGTATAGTAAAAAAAGGACTATTGGTTCATGGCATGTGACCACGAGTTCTGTTCTACAATTTTCGAGTCTAGACAAGCTCTAAGCCTCTAACAAAGAAGATGACCCATTGGCCTATCCCAAATTTGCCAACAGGTTGGTCGTTGTGGAGTGAAACACACACCCAGTAGGAAAAACGAAAAATGGAAAATAAAAGCTCTAAGTCTCTAACGAAGCGCTTTCACATTTGTCAATTGAACTCTTTTTTTTTTTGATGAAATGTCAATTTAGCTCTAGAAAAAGATATGAGCTCGCTTTTGATCAATTGTAGGAGTCGGGGCCTTTCCATGGTTTTGGCCCACCCATGTGTTATGTATGGACAACAATGTGACAATTGACACCTATGATCTGAGTTAGAATGGATATTCCATGTCTCAGTTTGGCTTAGCCCGGTCAAAGCCCGGTTCTAAAGCTAGGCCAGCTTTAGCTTTTCCCTCTTCTTTATCCAATTGTCCTGTCATGAACCAAGCAGAGACTGAAAGTCTGAAACTTTTCTTCACTAAATTTCCCAGCTCAGGCAATTGCAAATGCACACTAAATTGAAGACAAAATCATTTATGATTTCCACAGCAAGAAATCAACATAAATCCCTCAAAGAAGAGAAGACATTGAACATAAACTAAAGAGATAACAAGTAACAGAAGTGCCAGTAAAGGCAATGAACAAACACTAAAAAGAGATTACATGGAAAACAACACTAGAAAGAGCCACTCTTGCAAGAAGATTATGATTCTGATGCATAACACGAGTGAGAGATAAAGCACCATCAATATTGATCAGCAAACTCCTCACTCCAAAATCCAAACACAAATAGCATTTGCTGACTTTAAGGAGCCATACATTCCACAGCTTTGAATATCAAAAGGGAAAAAAGCTGCATTTCTAAATCAAAGGATTGAAAAGAGAAAAAGTAAAAAAGAAAGAAAAACACAAAATCCTCCTACATTACCGTGCAAGAAGCCGATTTTTCGATCATTTACATCAGAAGTAGCCTACCTTAAACATCCCCTTCTCCATCTATCTTGCATCAAAACAAACCACATTGATCAAGACGCCACTCTCTACCTCTTTTTTTCTCTATCTCTTGCTCAAAGAACAAAGAAAAACGAAGTAGAGAGGTGATGAACACAAGTATAGAATGGCATATGCAAGGTATAGTAGGAGAGGCTCAACAGAAGAAGCCAGAGGCTCCACTGTCGAAGTTGAGAGCATAGCTGAGAGGGTCGTAGTTGAAGACGAAACCCCTTCGCCTACCGGACCGCTGCGCCTTCACCTGCCGCCGTATCTCCGCCCTCACCCTCCAGAAGAGGCTCCTGCATCTCCTCCTCCCGCTCTCTAGTACCACCGCTGTCGGCTCCAGTAGCTCCCACACCAACCCCATTTCTTCTTTTTCTTCCTTTGCAATCTCTCCTCTTCCTCTCCAATCTCCTCACAGAAGAGACTCAAAATGCAGAGGCAGGAGCTAGTTGGGTGGGTTTAAAAGAGAAGAAAGAGAGAGGTTTAAGCTTGTTTGACAAGGCATGTTCTGACACACGAGAGAGAGAGGATATGCTGGTTCACGCACTTCATTTTCCTTTGATTTGCAGAAGGGTGGTGGTGCAGCTGCGGCGATTGCATGCCCAAACGGGGGTGGTGGTCACATGGCTTTGGGACCCTACACTGTTGAAATTCTGATAGAGTGAGAAAGAAAGCGAGTGAGGCATTTAGAGAGAGAGGAAAAGATGTCGGAGGAAGAATGTACTTTCTATTTTAGCCTTTGCAGATCAGGCATCAGCAGGAGATTTCTTAAGCATTTGCTGAACAAATGGAGTGATTTGATTCTTTTGTTATGTCTTGAGATTGCTTTTATTGGACCTCCTGTTGTTTCCTGACCACCTTTGCAGAGCTGTTTTAGCTTTAGTTTAGGTTGGGAATCGCGTTTGGAAAAGTGGGAGTAGAATCCTCTCTGTATCTCCCATTGTCTCTTCTTTAACCAACGGTTTTTGATGATCCAAAGACACTTTTTCATTGTAAATTATGCTGATAAGCTCAACAGAGTTTGGTTTTCTTTAACTTGCCATCAATTAGAGATCATCACATGGCCGAGAGGAATTGCAAGAGAAGACTAGCAGGAGAGAAAAAACAAAGAGTGCTGTTGGGCACCAGTCAAGTGCCTCGAGTTGCTCAAATTCTAGCACTTTAAAGAAGCTGGCCTCCTTGCTAGAGTGAGCTCTCCGCCTAGTCTCCTCGTGGGGTATAGAGATAGGCACTGCCATGTTTGTCCTTGCCCGTCGAGCCCGCCGGATCAAGTCAGAGGCAATTGGTATACCCCTTGCCTTGTCCTTTTCACACAAACCCACCACAATATCAAGTTATCAAGTATCAGCCCCTAGGCCTTGTGCCCCAACCTACTACAATACACACTATACTGGTGAGTAGTCGTTACACACACTGTATAGTCTCACTGTCTCTTTATTTATTGGATTTACCACATTCTACCACTCTTCCTTTAATCTTTTCAAAAGAGATAAAACCCACTTCCCTTATTTGCCTTCACTAAACTCGAAGATGTGAACCCTTGTGGGAATAGTCACTGTCTGGTCTTTGCCTCGCCTTTGCCAAAGATGAGACATTCTTTTCAACGGTTACAAAAAGAGGTCATCAGCTTGAGAGAGGATACCCTCGTGAGGCTAGCGGCTGCAGTTAATGATCATCACCTTCAGCTCTGTTGCCTTGCTTTCTTTACTTCTCAAACCTTTTGTCTTGTTTGTTTTCTTTTACCGATCTTTCTCTTTCACTACTCACGTGACTACTGCCCGGGACAAAGGAGGAGAAGACTAGAGCTGGATGCAGTTGGAGAGTGTTATGATTTGTCAATGAGGTGGGATTCCATAACCTGTTTTTGGACATGGGAATTGCTTTGTTTTTTGTTTTCATGGGCAATTTTTCCGGCGTGAGGCTTGGGAGTTCATATACACTGTTTTGCAATGATGATACTATCATTTACTCATCATTATGAGTCTTTATATAAATGATTATACAATAACAATGATAACCCAGACACCATGATCACTGTTTGTCTTCATTTAATGGAACTGATGGGACTTTGATACTTACCAGCCATTTAAGAGTTCATCTATCCATTGTACAATTGGTCCAACTCCTTTAATCCTTCCCAAAAAAAAGTTCAACTCTTTTAAAACTCCCAACTGAAACCAAAAACCATAATTACTGTTTTTCTAATATAAACCATTATTTCCGTTAGTAATGAAAGAATTTTGTACAAAAAATGAATGAAATTAAATTTAATCTTCTTAATGAAGAAACTGATCTCCTTTTTTATTTTTCATTTTACACAAAAAAGTTGCATATTCGTAGCAAGTTCATACTTGTAGCACTACTTCATCCCTGCTAACCTTACACAAAGTGGTATTACTGAGTTAGACATGTACAAAAAGAAAGTTGGAAATTTGGCATACTAGCTGGAGGAAGTAAATGGATGATTCCTCCTCCATGTAACTTTGAGAAAGAAAAGAAAAAACAGAGAGAAACAAAACAACAAAACTTAACTAACACATAAATCTGTATCTCTGCTCTGTTCCTTTCCCTAGCCAATGATCGGTCACTTCACCAATGACTTGGGTCCGTCAATGTGGCAGAATTGTTATCCTCTTCCAGGTCTTGCTTATCTCCCAGCAGGGAAAAAACAAGAGTCCAACAGTAGTGACACAGAGGGGGGCAGGTGGTAATGTGGTATGATTAGTTTTGGCTAATGAATGGGACATTCTTTGTGGTTGTGGAGGGGATAGCAGCCATTACGGTGGTGCAAGTCAGAGACTCAGAGATGATCCTTCCTTCCATTATTCCATATTCCTTGTTTTTATTCTCAGCTTGGGCAAGGAAGGCACCAAAGTATGCAGAGTGTCACGTTCCTTTTTGACTGACTCATCTTCCTCACATTATTTGTTGTATAATTAATCTTCTAACAAGAGGCAACAAAATCTGGAAGTCAAAACATTATTAATTAGCTCAGCTTAGTTTAGGCAGATCCTGGGCTTATGTGAAGTGGGTATCGGCTAATTTGGTCTGACATTGGTTAAAACCACGAGAACCAAGGGAGAACAAGGTAGATAGTTCAAGTGTATAAACAAGAAAAAGGTAGGTAGTTCAACTTTTTTCAAAAAAAAATTGCTAGATCAAAAATCAAAAGAATGCTGCGGCATTGAATGCTTCTTTAGACCCATGTCTCGTTTACTGTTTAGTCCACTCCAATACCACTTTTAGTTTTTATTTTTTATGAGGCAATTCTACTTTTATGCTACTTATAACAGTACGTGTATCACCCAACTTGTTAGGTTTTGTCAGTATAAATATTTGTTCTTTATATTTTGGTGTCGACTTCTCGAGGCTTCACATAGGCCGTACAGTATTTGCTCTTAGATTTTTAGAAGGAAAAAGAAAATCAGATGAAGAAAAAGGACATAAATCGTCCGTTTGCGCTTGTCCATGCCCCCCAAAGCAGAAATTCCTGTTAACATTTAAATCGGCGAGACCAGTCCTTGTCTACTCCGGCTGGAATGTCAGACACAATATCGAACCCAGACTGTTATGGTAATGACCGCTGATATACCGCTCAAAAGTTCAATAGGGCCGCATCAAAAGAAAAAAGTTCAAAAGGGCACTGAAAATAGGAACATTTTCCCGTAAACATTAGAGAGTAGATTAGAACCCCTCTACATTGAGTTTATCATCCAACGGTCTATATCATTGTCAAAGGCAACAGAGTCTCAAGCGAAGAACCCCCCAAAATTTCTGTTTATCGCCAATTTGAAGGACTATTCACCAATTTTTTAGGACTGATGGTCACCAACTTTCAGCCTTGCATTTTAAGCGTAGATATACAATGAGCCTGACAGAAGCGGTAAAGATAAGATGGTTTGGTCCATTATAGTTTTTCAATCCATTACGGTTTTTTTTTTTTGATAAATCATTCAAGATAAATTTTAGGAAAAATTATGCTTTGATCTAACCTAAGTAAGAATTTATCCATTTTGGTCTCAAGGACTAAAGTGTTAAACTTTCACTTGGAAAAGTGAGAAATGACCAAAGTGCTCATACAGAGGCCCTAACAGCCCCTGTATTTGATGGAGCGTGTCTAGCGTCACCGAGTTTCATCACCAAACTCCATCCCCAACAGCCACTTGGGGGCGGAGCCCACCAAATTCAGGGAAAAATTGAATTTGGTGGGCTCCACCCCCACATGGCAGGGATGGAGTTTGGTGATGAAACTTGGTGAGGAAAACATTTTTCTATTTGATGTCAGGTTAGAGAGACAGAGCGTGATTGGGGCAGTTAAGCCGCGTGAAACCCTAGGACTGCCCCAACACCCTTCTTCCTTATTTCACTTCCGCTTTTGACGTCACCCATTGCAGCTCCATACCCGATTTGGAAGACCTTCATTCGGTGGTCTAGCGGTCACCCAAACCCTTGCCGCAAGTCCAGATTTCCATTTATCTCATCGTATTTGAGATGGTAGATGCAATGCCAGTGGCGACAGCCACCTCAAGCAGCGTCATTCCAGGTAGGGCTGGGAATTTCATACCCGACCCGATCCTATTCAATATTTTTATCCGTTCACATTGCGGTTGGGTTGGGTAATTACCCACAGGTTATGAGCAACCCGACCTCTTCTTCCTTCGGCATAGCGTGGGCCTGCGCCGCCGCTACCTTCCTCCTTCGGCTGTCAAAGACCGCTCTTTCTCCCTTCATTTGACCTCTTTCCTCATCGGCGGCTGTGACCTCTGCCTCCAAGCCATCCATCGCCACGGGCAGCACAGACGAGAAGATCGATACCTCGTCCTTCCCAAGCAGGAGATCGTCTGGCAGCCAAAACGGCATCAGGATCCATAGCAACTACATGGGCGGCGATGAACGCTGCCTCCAAAGGGCAACATTGTGGGGGTCAAAAGATAAGCACTTTCTGCAACATCGCCGCTTCTTTTGTTTTTTTCTTTCCACCGCCGTGTTTTTTATTTCCTAGTCATGGTCGCCACAATGGCGGCGGTGGCGGCCAAAAGGACCCCTTTTTTTGGCACCATCCTCATGTCCGGCCAATGCGTGGCCGGCGTCAAGTGGATCGTCATCGCCTTCCTTTCACAGTCATGGCTGCCACGATGGCGGCAGCGAAAAGGATTATTTTTTTATTCTGATCTGTCGCTGGCAATCATTGACGCAGTCACCTTGGCCGCCCTTTTATCACCTTTCACGGCGATGCCGACGGCCGCCAAAAACCGTCTTTTTTTTTTTGCTTTTTTGTCAAGAGTCGGTCGCCGGTGCGTTGTGAAGTCTGTTCGCGTCCAGGGTTTGCAATGGCGATGAACAAAAGGCAATTACAAAATTGCTGTCGCCATGGCCATCGGCCAACATCCGACCGTCGGGAAGGTGATTTTTAGGACTATTTCCAATTTTAATGTACAACTCAATACATAGTTTCTTAGATAGTATTCTAGTAGGATTTAGATTTCCACATAACCCTATGACTTACTCCAAATCAGTTTGGTTTGGAAAACCAAATGTGTCGACTAATTCTGAACAAGGGGAGTACATGCTTTTACTGATTCAAAATCAAAACCATTTAAAAATGGAATAAAGTACTTTTTTAAAAAAAAGTAGGGTCGGGTCATTACCCGACCCGACCCGACCGAAGTAGGGTTGGGGTCGGCCATTCTTGGCCCTACGCATGAATAGGGTCGGGTAATTACCCGATCCTATTTAGGTAGGGTAATGGTCAACCCGACCCTATTTTACCCGACCCTAACCGATTCCCAGCCCTAATTCCAGGTATGTAGAGAAAAAAAGAAGTTGGTGGACATACCGACGCAACCCATACAGTGGCGGCAAATGAAGCTAGTGGACATACCAACATAACTCATACGAAAAAAAAAATGAAAAGGAAGTGGGAAAACTACTATTTTTCTTCTAATTTGATTTGTTATGTCATTGCTTGAATGTCTAAGTAGCGATGATTGATCAAGTGGCTTAAGTTATGAATTGTAAAATATGTTGTGATAATGTATAGATATGTTGTGATGGCGAAGTTATGATTTGTAAAGTAGGTTGTGGTCATGTGTAGATAGGTTGTGATGGTGTGTTGCATTATTGCTTATTATATTGACTTCTAGACATGTTGCGATGACATGTTGTTTCGATTGTGATATCTATTAGCTTCAGTTGCGATTAATATTGTGATGCATTGTGTGAAGCGTAATAGGATTAATTACTTCAGTTGTGTTGACTTAGGATTTAGTTGTCATTGTAGCAATTAATATAATTAATATTGTGATGACTATTAGTATCAGTTGTGATGTTTTATTGTGATAGTGCTGCTACGCAAGTTGTGACCTATGTTGTATTCTTTTGATTGGTTTTACAACTCTAGGATGAAGTGGGCAAGCTTGAAATTTTGGTCTGCTACTGACGAAGTATTAAATCCAGCCCTCGTGGAACCATGAAGATAGTTGAAGGTAAAAGCATGGTGTTATCACTGAAAGCGGATGAAACTTTGAGTTTATTTATGAAAAAAGATTATTGTTGCCTTCAACGTTCCTCCCAACAATATGAGCATTGCATACTTGTACCATGATGTATACGAGTTGACTTTCTAAATATCCGATAAGGGAATGACTAACATTAGAGAGTTGTTTCCTAGAAGATTTTGCAATGTGTTGGTGACCCATGATGGAGATCACCGATCATTCATGAATTCTCAGGACAATGTGTAAGAGTGCAAGGTTAATCCCCTTCCCACTAGTGACAGTAGTAAGCCAACACCACTACGTTCGAGAGCCTATGATAACAACTTAGTGGGGTTTGACAGCATTTTAAAGACTAGGTTGAAATGAGGAAGGCATTGAAACAACTCTCTATTGCCAAGAACTTCTCTTTTGAGTATTTGAAGAACACAAAGCATCGGGTTATAGCATCATATCGGGTTGAGGGTTGCCAGTGGAAAGTGAATGTGAATTTGGAGCAAGGTTCAGGTTTGTTTATGGCAAACAAGTATGAAAAGCTTCATACATTGCTAAAGGGACAAAGAAAAAATATTACCCTTATGCTTCACAAACTTGGTGTCGGAGCTCATTTCTAGCAAGATTAAAGGGCACACTTCCATATTCTGCATCTGAATTGGTGAAAGATTTGCAAAACGACTATGAGTTGAGCGTCTCATATCAGAAGGCATGGTGTTCGAAGGAGGTAGCCCTTGATTCTTTGTTTGGTGATTAAAAAATTTCTTACAACAACATCCTTTGGTAATGCAACAAAGTAGCGGAGACAAACCTGGGGAGTGTAGTAAACTTTGAGGTTAATCCAGCAAACATGAAATTTTTACGTTGCTTCATCTCGTTAAACACATGCATTCAAGGGTTCCAACACTGTTGACCATTGCTTTTCCTTGACGGGGCCCATCTTTATGGGAAGGCAAAGGGGACTCTTCTAGTAGCCACCACAGTTGATTGAGGTAACCACATCTTCCCCTTAGCCCATGAAGTTGTTGATAATGAAACTAAGGATAATTAGCTGTGGTTCTTACAACATGTGCGACATGTTGTTGACTTTGAGATGATCTTCACATTGGTGTCCAATAGGGACAAATGGCTACTTGAAGCAGTTGCAATGGTGTTTGGGGACTATTTCCATAGTTATTACATGCAACAATTGTAGTGTAACTTATTGAAGACAAGTTTGAAAGGGCACAGGGTTAACGAATGAACGAAAAAATAAGTTGCGTATATGATTAACGATGTCGCAAAAAATGAGTGATATGCATGACTATCAGGTTGCATTGACTCACCTCCAGTACCATTCAGAAGTAACATATCATTGGGTCATGACAAATCTACCTCAGAATTGGTGCAACACCCTCTTCCAATGTGAGAGATATAACCACCTTTTGAATAACACTGTTGAGACCTTCAATAAATGGGTCAAACAAGAGCATGACATGCTAATTCCTGCTTTGTTTGATGGCATTTATATGAAGATAATGATCAAGATGCATGAAGCGAGAAGAGTCGGTAAGCACTGAGATTCCTACGTAATTCTAGAGATCAATGACTGGCTCAATGAATTGACCAACCAATCTTGGGGGCTACTGTTCATGGAGTATAATGATAATGTGGTTGAGGTGGTTGCGGAGGATGGACATTCGAGGATGAATCTCAGTAACCTCACTTATACTTGCAGGATTTAGCAAATCAAAGGTACATCATGTATCCACACATGCGCTACCATATCTGCCAATGGAAGATCACTTACCTATGTTTGTCGAGGGGATTGTTGGACCAGTCAATGCTATAAGAACACATACAATCAAACAGTTTTTCTGATTACCCATGATAAAAAGCCAGTACGTGCATAGCCACCTGTAGGAGAGCATCTCATCTTTCCATAAAGTACACATAAAGCACAATCAAACACAGTTAAAGAATAAATACCACTTCATCACAAACATAATACAACTACAACACATTCTCAACACAACCACTATATAACTGATGCAACCCAACCCTACAAAAGAACCATCATAACGTCACTAAATCCATCAAGGCACATGACCAACTGATTGATTGATTTTTTTCTACTTTTTACTCGCAATCGCACGAGACTCAGTATAGTCTAGTGGTAACGAGGTCGAACCCAAAGGACTTGGACTGATTCAACTTAATTCTAATGAAAGATTTGATTTTTTTATGAAACTAGTTATAGCAGAATGAAAAGTTCTAATTTAACAAAGCAATGAAATTTATGTGAAAATAATATGATGAGAAATATACTAAGACTTCGAATCCACCCAAACCAAATAACTATCCCCTCCGTTAAACCCGTACAATTCCAAGTGATCAATTACCCGTGCCCCTCTCGAAGTCACGAATAATCGTAATGTGTGCAGCTCTCTCGAACATGCAACTAAACAATTAAATCTAACTTAATTAATCTCCCTCTCTCGAGCAAAGATCAATCATAAAAATGCAATCTTTATTCAAATAATACCTTGAAATTCGCTAAGACCTCTCGAACATTAACAAACCCTTAACTAACAATTACTCTACCCTCTCTCGAGCAACAGAATAATCATAACAAAATATTAAGCACATGGAATAAAAATCACAACTTTAGGATTGCAAATAAGTATTGAGAGTCAACAATTCAGCAGAGCTTCATCTAGTCTTAGTATAATGAAATTTAGCTAGACATGAAAAGAAGGGAAGAAAAAGCCTGGTTCGTCGGATTGGTCATATGCGCGCACTGTAGCACTATTCATCATCTTCTCCGCGCAGTCAGTTACTGTAGCCCTTGGAACGACACTGTAGCAATTTCAAATCGGTGTGCAATTCGTCCAAAAGACCAGCCCTTTTCTTCTCCCTTCCTCCTCCTCTTGCTCCGGCGAAGACCCTGCCTCTTGCTCCGACCGAGACCCACCGGAATCCGGCCGTCGCAACTCTGTTCAAGCTCTGTTTTTCCCTCTCTGTTTTTCTATGTTTTTCGCTGTGTTTTTCCTTCTGTCGGCGGCTCTCTCTGTCTGTCTGTTCTCTCTCACGACCGGCCAAAGCTCCGTTTTTATAGCCTTTTGTCCTTTCCTAATCAAAGAAGAATCCTAATTTGATCCCAAATCGAAAAGCTTCCAAATCGAGCATGCCGGGTTTTTTTTTTAATTTTTCTTCCGTTTCCAATTGGGACACCCACCGCCGCCGTCTTCGTCCTTCGCCGTTTCTTCGTCGCCGTCCACCGTCTGAACCAAGCTCTATCGAGATGCTGGAACCGTCTTCCTCAGTCGAGCCCAGATCCTCTGCCGGCTTGCCGTCACAGTCTTGTCCTAGCCGCCACCATCGTCGCCGTCCAGCCTTCAGGTGACCGCCGTCGATCGTGACCTGTCGGCCTCTCCCAGGCCGCTGTCCGCCGCCCCAGCTCGAGCTTTTGCCGGCGAGCTCATCAAAATAGAGCATCGCTCTGTTCGACTGAGACGAAGGCCCGAGCGCCCGAGCTTCGGCTCGGGCCAGGTTTTTTTTATTTTTTTCTTTTTCTTTTCTGAACCGGACCGGATTCTGAACAGGTCATATTTCCTTTTTTTTTATTTTTTTTCTTTATTAAACAAAAACCCGTTGTATCGATCTCATCCATCCAATCTCATCTTGACGGTTCTTCTCTTTAATCGTGCCTCTTTCGCGTGCGATATTTCAAATGATCATAACTTTTTGCTCAGAACTCCGAATTGCGAACAGTCAGTGGCGTTGGAAAGCTGACTTCGTGTACTTTAACATGAAGCTTAAATCAGTCCCATCAGAGATATGCAATCGAAGTTGTAAATATTCAATCATTAGAGTCGCGTTTTATCCCATTTCTGCGTTTTGCTCTTGTTTCCTACAAAAACCAAAAACTATATTAAAGTAGCAATAATTCTAAACAAACACGAGCAGAAACATAAGTTTAGGAGAAAATAAAATGCATATTTCATGTACAAATCACCAACACCCCTAGCCCTCAACTTTGCTCATTACAAGTTCTACAAAACTACTACATATTTTCATCACAACCATAAACGCAATAATCAAAAGCAGTTAAACATGCAGACACCTATCACTAACCTGTTAAACATCATAAAATAAACACATACAACCCAACACAAACATTACTTTTGTTCATCACAACCCATTAAACAACATTATATAATACATGAAACTCTCAACATGCACAAGCCAAGAGCAAGAAAAAACCTTTGCATTCAAGCAACCATAGAAGGCCGAATCTTTTATTTCAAAGGCAGAAGAGGAAGAGGCGTTTGCTGCTAAAGAGGATTGTCGTGAACGGAGAGGGACGCCATGAGGGGAGAGCACTACTACGAGAGGGGAAGGTCACCACGAAGAGGTAATTTAGGGTTGTGAGATGATTATGACGAAAATGGAGGACGCAATTTAAGATTGGGATGGGGAAACCTAGAATTCTGAAGTTTAAATACTCTTGTGAACAATATTTTTTATTTTTTAAAAGACATGGAAGAAGACATGCTTTTTTTATTTTTGAAATGAAACAACATTAATGACACTGTTTGGGCAATCTCATCATTTTAAAAAATTTTGAGCACGTGCACAACCAAATTGGATAACAAATTCCAAATCTTTTGTACCAAAGTAGATACTATATTTCCAGCTTTGTAATATTTTAGTTGAACTTCACTTATTAGTTAGATCTCTATGTAATCCACCCTAAATTTTACTGAGGTGACCATGAAATATCACACACAGCGCTGTGAAGGAGTTTCCCACTTAGGCATCTAACTCACTAGCTACGTCATTGCCCAAGCGTATAGCTTATCACTTGAGCATCTAGCCTACACGCATTTAAAGGCACTTCTTTCTATAGCCTCTTTTCTAGTGTAATCCATGCAAAGAAAAAACTTCGGGTGGGCACGAGGGGAAATAAAGAATTTCAAAGAGCTCTTTACATATTACCTGGTGCCAACTTCCGTTTTCTCATATTATCTGGAATCTCTTCTTTTCTTCCATATAACCTGAAAACTACCTAAAATGCCCTTCTTCCCAAATCGGCGTTAAGTAATATGGAAAAAGTTCCCTTCTTCCATCAAATTTAACCTAAGTCTTCCATCTTCCCCAAATTAGCAATTTAATAAAGCATCCAGTTGGGGAAGAATGCATTCCGTCGAAGGTCCGTCAATCATCGCCGTTCAAATCACCGCCAACGCCGTCCAACCCGAAAAAAATAAAATTTTATGCCGAAAAACAACAAAATCAACGGTAAAGACGAAAGAAAAAAGCTATGATGAAGGTGTTTTGATGTAAGAGCAGCGGGGAAGCCCGCCCAACTACAAAAATTAAGATCTACATGTAAAGAAATACATATAAAGGTCACCTATTGGTGTTCGACCGCTCTTAGACATGAAATAAGAGGATAAAAATGTATAAAAATGTGAAATACTCGTCGGTAAGTGACAAGTTCAATTTATATACATTTCTGTGATCCTAATGAAGTAGAAGAGGAGCAAAAATAAGGAAGAACGCAAAAAAATGGGAAAAAATGGATAAAAAAATGAGTCGGGTCGTTGAAGACACGACTTGAGTTCAAGTCGTGTATTATTTGACAAGTCGAATCAAATAGTATACAACTTGAATCAAGTCGTGTCGTCGACAACACGATAAATGGGCAATTTTTAAAATATCATAACTCGCTTATTTTTTATCCGTTTTGCTCATTTTTTTGCATTCTTCATTATTTTTCCTCCCCTTCCATTTCATCATGATCAGAGAAAGAGTTATGACATTTGAAGACACAACTTGAATCAAGTTGTATCTTCAACGACATGATTTTACGCTCATTTTTACTCCAGACGTCAGAAAGCTTCCACTTTCTTCCTTATTCTTATTTCTTCTTTTTTCATCCTAATATATATCTTAATGTTATAAGAGGAAAAATACAGAAGAATGCAAAAAAATAGAGAAAAACTGAGAAAAATGAGCGTAAAATCGTGTCGTCAAAGACACTACTTGATTCAATTCGTGTCTTCAAATGTCATGACTCTTTCTGTGATCAATGAAATGGAAGAGGAGGAAAAATAATGAAGAACACAAAAAAAAAGCAAAAACAGATAAAAAATGAGTGAGTTATGATATTTTCAAAATTGCAGTAAAATTGTGTCGTCGGAGACGCGACTCGATTTTACTGCAATATTCAAAATATCATAACTCGCTTGTTTTTTATCTGTTTTTTCATTTTTTTTTTTGTTCTTCCTTGTTTTTCTTCACCTTCCACCTCATGAAGATATATTAGGATGAAAAAATAAGAAAAAATAAAAAGAAAGAAGAAAATGGACGTTCCACTTTCTTCTTATTTTTTCTTCTTTTTTTATCATAATATATCTTTATAAGGTGGAAGAGGAAGAAAAATAAGGAAAAATGAAAAAAAATGACAAAAATAAATAAAAAATGAGCGAGTTATAATATTTTGGAGAATGCAGCAAAATCGTGTCGTAGGAGACACAACTTGACTTCAAAGTGTCGATTCCAGGTTAAACAGCACCAGGGTTGATACCTTATAAAATTTTATTTTTTCCAGGTTGAATAGCACATGGAAATATTTGAACCGCAATGATGGGCAGACCTTTGCCAAAATGTCTTCTTCCCGGACTTGATGCTCCCGTAAATCACTAATTTTGGAAAGAATAAAGTATTTTAGATTTAAAAAACACAAAAAATGTAAAAAACGGCCATGTCTGGTATTCTAGGTACGGATTCCAGGTCATATAGGATTTCATGGAAAAAACCATAGTTGACGCCAAATAATATGAAAAAAAGTCAATTTCAAATCGTACATAAAGGTATCACTTTTTTTGGTACATGCATCCTAAAAAAGAGAGGCCTCGCAAGATGAATCCAAGGTTAGTAGCTAATTCGCCACATGGGGATTAGTAATATCCAACTCGTTTTGCCACATGGGAATTAGTAATATCCAACTCGTTTGACGCGGTAACTTGGCAATTCCTTCTACAAGCAATCGTCTTTAAGTTACATTCATATCCTCGCCATTCTCTTCCAAAGAGGCTTGTTTTTGTTTTTCCTGTTCCTCTGAAAAAGCAGCAAAAATTAAAAGGATTATTAGAAATAAACATGAAACAAAAACTTAGAAATTTCAAGATAGCTGTTCCTCTTCAGATTATGCAGTAAATTTTTCATAAGAGACGGAGCAGACAGCTTTCGCATAACTTGTTGATAAAGAGAGGAAAATGATTTTTTATATACTGTTCAGCTCCTTATCTTAACAACCTAATTTCCTATCCATTTCCATAACAATTTGGAAGTCACCTTTTTTTTTTATAATGGAGGTCACCTTATTTGATAACAAGAGGACGTTCTAAAATTTCTTAAAACAGTCCTTTTTTCTATTCAAAACAGGCTGTTTTCCCTTCTTCGCTGTTGCGATGGTTCACAAGGAAGCACTTGGAACATCATCATAGAAGACTAATAAGGGGAGAAAAAAAGAGTTCAGGAAGAGAGAACTAAAACTGAAAACTATTTTATCAGTTAATTGTCATTGCTTCCTTGAGAGGGATGAAACATTACAATTATAGGCATAATAAGCCTTTCTATTCATAGGGCTCCTAACCACATGGAGAAACAAAAAACCTAAGTATCCTACCTTTATTAGACAAGATATTAAGTTAAACTAATTAAACTAAGAAACTAATAAGAAGTCCCAGACCAACTTATGGGAAAAGGAAATGGGCCATGTAGTGAACTTCCGGTTGGTGCAAGTGGGTCTACTCTAATGGGTATTTTGGGCCATACCATTCCCAAAATAAGAACATAATGGCAGGCTTATCAGTAAAAGATGACACATTGCCACTTGCACACTTGATTGGCAGACAGAAAGTGTCCAAGACAATTAAGGGGCCATTTGGATCATGAAAAATCCATTTTCACTATTCATTTCCGGATTTTTCACTGTGGATGTGTGAAACATTTCAGGAGGAGGTTTCAGCACGGACAACATAATTAAAGTTTTGGAATTATTTTAAATTATGGGCAACCAGATAACAGCTTTATCTCTTCCAAGGGCTTATAGAAGAACTGCCTCAAGTTACGTTCAGCAGATTTTATATTAGCTGTGCTCCCATCATTAGGACTTACGATAAATGATATAGGTTTTTATGTTATACTTACATTAATAGACAACCATTACATATGCATTCAACCATGTGCAACAATAGTAACTTCTATTCTAAATTGGAAGAAAAAGAACTTCTACACCATTGAAAGACTACTTTTTTTAATACATAAAAAGTATGACTTGGAAAAAAAGAAGGTTGCAAAGATAGATGTGGATATAAAGGACCCACTTTTTTTTTCTTTATCTGAGACCGTCAAAAAATAAAATAGAAGAATAACAGATTAATGATGTCAAAGGAAGACTACATAGTTATTTATTTCTTTCTATTTTTTACTTTCTTTAGAAGGTAAAATGGTTACAAGGAGGATCTGGAAGAAGTTATTGTGTGAAAGCTCAGCAATGTATAAATTAGAAGAACCGGAAGGGTTTGTAATAGAGAAAAATTACATAGCCCATTTCTTTTACCAATCCTGTAAGATAAGATAATGACAACATATTGAAATAAGATAATGATCAAAATAATTACGAACGGCAATATAACTATATGATAACATAAACAGACTTTTTAGAAGATAAAAGGACTTACGCATTAATTTGTATATTGCTTTCTGGGTACGTCTTTCAAGCTTATCAAGCTTCTTCTGAACATCTCTTCTTAAATCCCAATTAGGCTTCTTTGGAGCAATGTTCACAAATGGGTCCTGCATTAGCCAATGTAATTTAAACATCTCACCCATCACAAAAATACAAGAAATATGCATATTATACAAGTCATGAATCACCACCTCAGCTTCTTCAGCAGGAGGAGCAGCTTCAGCGACTGCATCTTCAAACTTAGGCCGGACTGGAGGAGCCACCTTTCCCTCCTGAAGCTGCTTATCATGAGGAAGATAATTCCTAAATTTCACGCTTGGTGTCCTGCAGACATAGCCCCTGTGTTAATTGGCGTGGCACATTACCGCTAATTGAAAGGGGAAGAAAATAATCACATGCATTAGATTGACTTCTTAGGTTTCACAAAACCACTACTTCAGATGTTAATGAGTCTAGCACCAAACATTCTCAGGCCATTATGAAATACTCGCTGGTCAATATGTCGACCAAAATGCCATTTCAACTCAATTTCCAATTTGAAAAATTGTGTAATCTTTTGAAGCAAACAATTTCCAGCAAAAAGTTCACACAATTTTTTTTTTTGGAAAAGTAAAACATTAGAGGCTCATTAAGCAAGGACTTGACAAGCTATTCTGGTGTCACTAACTTCTAAAAACGCAATACGTGCATCTTGTTCACGGATGGGATTAAATTTTCTTACATTGCTTAACTAGGTAAAGATCTTTGCTTTTCACTTCAAGTGGTCTCTACAGTTGAACATTACTAAAACTATCTGATCAAAAGTCAAAATTGCACGCAGAACTAGCAACAATTCCCTCATACGCCAGTAGAACAAGGAAAACAAGACTACTTCCTCCAAGCTAGTTATCTATAATTCGATTCCCATATACAGAGATAAGCATCTGATAGTAGTCTTGGGAACGAGAAAATAGAGACGTACTGGTCATCCTCATCATCTTGACGAGTGATGGCGGAGACATCGACGACAGATGGTGTGGCGTCAACCATGGTGGCGTCGGCGGTGGTGGTGGCAGAGGAGCCATTAACATCCTGGGATGGAAGGGCAGCGTCGTCGGGGGTGGAGAGGAGCTCCTGGGCGGCTTTGAGGGCTTTGAGCCTCTCCCGTCGGGCGATTGCCGCCCGTTCGATAGAATCGTCTTCCTCCGGCATTCTGGTCCGATTTTGGGGTCTAGGGTTTTGCTGCGCAGCTTTTACCGATTTTAATGGCCAATGTTTATGTGGAGGCCAATATTAGGACCTGTCTATGTGGTGGAACCAACAGACACAAACCGTCGATCATCAGGATCGATGGCTTCTGTTAACGGAGGTTATCCTGGAAGACGTCCTCCTGGCGGATCCATCTAAAACTCTTATTCCTGTCCCATATTTAGAGTCCCAATTTGGAGAAAATTTGATACTCTGTCCAAACAAAACTCAGTATTAGAAAAGGGAAAAGTTTATATGAGATCGCTCTCATATTGCTTATATGAGGCCACTTTGAATCGTAGCTGTTGGATCTTGATCTAACGGTTACAAATATTCATAATATCTCACCCACTCTTTGATGTGACACACTCACTTACCCATTGATTTGATATCCACCCTCCGATCAGAATCTAACGGTAATAAAGATTGGCCTCACGCTCCTTATATGAGAACGATCTCATGTAAACTTATCTCATTAGAAAATGGGTCAAATTTATTAGACTCGAAGTCCCTTACTAAAAAAAGATTTCTTTCTCTCTACAGTTTTTTTTAATGTATGCGATGGAAACTACTGCTTTTTTAATGTATGCGATGGAAACTACTGCATCACTCGATTGATCATTGGGGCCACCAATCAACAGTTTAGGAATGATGAAGTAGCTTGTTGACCATGATTTTTAATGTCAGAATAGTATTACTCCAAAAGAAAATGTTTGTTGAACCGAGGGAGTATTTAAGGAAGCCAGTTAAACGTAAATTATTATGTGGATAACACGGAGTAAACCAAGAGGGTAATGGTGGAATGGCAACGACCATGTTAATATCTAGACTTAAGCTCTTTGTATGATGTGTGGGTCGTGTACATATTCGAGGAGATTGGTAATGGATACGGTGCTCTCAGAGGTCGGTTTCTTGCAATGTCTTAATAACTCAGGTACCCCCTTGTTAAAAAATTTCTAAAAATTGTGACTACCTCTCTCAATGGATATGGTAGATTGATACTACTCTCTCCATCCGGAATTATTATCACTATAAAGTTTTTGAAAATAAACTGCCCTTAGGAATTATCCTCACCATAAAGTTTTTCAAAATGAACTGATTTTATGGTGACACTTGTAGTGATAATAATTCTAGACGGAGGGAGTACATTTTTTCCTACAAAAAGGAAACTCTCTCCGTCCCAAAATTAATGTCTTTTTGAGTTATTCAAAATGAAACGATTTCATTTTGGAAACACAGAAGTCTGACTATTATAAATGCGATAAAGGGGGTACAATTTTGCACAATAAAATTCTACTAGCATTACAATTATGCACATGAAAAATTTACGCCCCTCGTTTCAGCTGCTTTTTTGGTTAATCCAGATTTCGATTACTAAAAAAAGAAAAGCTTATTTTACTTTTGATAAAAAGAAATGGGCTTATTGATAAGTGCCCCCCCTTTTTGCTATAGAGAACATTAAGGTTGGGGAGCCCAACCCTTGGACTTGGGAGATATTAAACAATAGCCTGGAAGATCTTGACTGGGTAAGATAGGGTAACAGCATAAAGATGATCTGCAGCGTAACTTCACAGTGCAAATGGGGACCCGATATACGGGGAAACAAAAAAGAAGAAAAAACTTGTTGAAGTTCCATAGTGGGTGTAATTTTGGTTGGATGTGAGGCTCACATGATGAAATACGATTGCCAAATCTTTTGATGCTAGTGTTTCCACGATGGTTCCAAATTTCCAATCATGGAAACACTGTCAAAGTGAGCTTTTTGGACTACCAATTATATAAGGAAGTTGATACAATGTGCAAATTTTGCTGCAGCTGAGCAATCATGCCTTCTTCTTTACCAACAAATTGAAACTTAAAAAACAAAAAATTACTGAACCTTATTGCATAAATTCCCCCACGATGGTTCCAAATTTCCAATCATGGAAACTCTGTCAAAGTGAGCTTTTTGGACTACCAAATATATAAGGAAGTTGATACAATGAGCAAATTTTGCTGCAGCTGAGCAATCACGCCTTCTTCTTTAGCAATTATAGTGACATTTTATCACAAATGGAAACTTAAAAAACAAAAAATTACTGAACCTTATTGCATAAATTCCCCCCACTGACCACTGTCAAGCGTTGATAAGTTTCTCTCATGAATCCTAACTCCACTCCAGAAAATGCTATGAGCATATTGATGTAGCCTGATTTGTAAAGCCGCCTACCTACTGCAAAATGCCAACTGAGCAAGACAAATGGGAGAAGAGGTAAGAGTTTTATATAGCATCACTCCACTCTTAAGAGGAAAGCCCTCATATAGGTCTGTTCAAGATGTCATGGAATTTTAACTAGGGCTTGAAGTTGAATGGCCAATTGCCCAGGGCGTGCCTTTCATGTCTTAATTAAACAGATTGAACTTGTCCTTCATGGCATGATCAATCTTTGGTAAATACCAAAGCAAGTCAGATGTGTGATAAAAAAATAGTCATTGCTAGCCTCACATTGAATTATGACCAATAATAAGCAGCTCCTCATTTCCATGAAAGTTACCGTATGAACACAATCAAATCATACAAAACTTCTTTTTAAACAACAAAAAGAAAATTGTCAGACTGCTAGTTATAATAATTTTGATGCTAACCCCAGTATTAACTTTTATTTGGCACTAAAATTTCTGAATTATTTATGTTGCAAAGAAGCTTCGGAAAGTTATTGCCTAGTGCAGACAAGCAAACGTGGCAGGAGTCTGTGTCATTGTAATTAGGTGGTATATTTGGTTGAACATGGACTCAAACACCTCGCATAGGGATACAATTAATGGAAGCAGCTGTGCATTGAATTTTCACCCCATTACAATGAAACCAATATGAATTACAATTTCCCTTTATTCTACTTGTCATTTGCATTGTATCCACTATCAACTACCACAGAGTTGAGGAGTCGTTACATGTACCATCCTAAGGGTTTTAAGAATCCGTTCGCAAAAGAATTAGGAAAGGACAAGAAAAAAGTAGTAACTTATTGAACTTACTTGCACTTCCTTTGAGCAAAAGCCACTGCAGAATTCTTATGTATAACTTGAAGGAAGCATGTCTAACGCCTTCAACAAAAATGCATAAGTGAATGCATCTTCTTGTAGCTTCTCAAATCTGTAGCACCCAAAAAAAAAGCAACTTGCAATAATGAGACCACATGCGGGCCAACTCAATAAGAAAGCGAAAACTGAATGAAATCATGTCAGCGCTATGGTTCACCAACAGCAGAACATGACCGAGTAATTTGGCAAAAGATATTGCTAATATACACAGATCTGCTTTCCCTAACAGCTTGAGCTTCTAGCAGACATCTAACACAATCTCAGAACGAAGCTTTTGTGTTCAAATTTTAGGGAAAACAATGCCTCGCATGTTGTGCATGCGCCGCCATGTGAGTGTCCATGTGCAATGCCTTGTGGATCTTGCACATGTGAGGAGTGTGGTGTACTATATATAGTTCTTCCCTTACAGTTCGTTAACTCCCTAAATCTTGAGATTTTAGTAAAATGCGTGTACTTTTTTCTTTGTCAATTTTTAGTAGTTGGTACTAAAGCAGAATGTCCTTGGTTAAAACCACCCCACAGAGGCCAGTTCTCATTAAACCTACAAATTGATATCCACATGCAGCGGCCATGTGAGCTACACATGTAGGGACTATTAACATAAACATTTGCCTTCCCAAATAGCTTGAGCTTAAATTGAGGTTTTCCAATACGATCTCACAGAAAAGGTTCTGGATTAAAATCTTAGGGGAAGCAATGTGATACTTGTTGTGTGTGCTCCTCTGAGTGTTCATGTGCAATTCCCAGTGGTGCTTGTCTCTTCCCTAAAATCTTAAGCTGTTCAGAGAAAGTCGTTTAGTGACATAAATAACACATGCCATTACCTTCCTGACTTCGAGAAATGCCCAGCACCAAGTTCAACTTTAAATAAAAGGGTATTGTTGTCCGACTTGAGCTCCCTTAGTTTAGCCACAAATTTTGCCGGTTCAGAATACAAAACACGAGGATCTGTATCAACAAGTGTAAAATTATTTCAACTCTTTGCACATTCTTTTCTACAAAATTCAGAGCTCATGCAAGCGCATGCGCAACATACACACACTCATTCAGAAGTGAAGATTTTGAATATAGAGCATTTGTTCATACCATTTAGACCGGCAGTAATAAGAATCATTGGGTAGTTTTGCGGTTTAATCTGCAACAAGAGTGATTCCATTTTGAAAGAAAGTGAGATTTGGTTCATCAACACAGAGATATGACAAACAATAACTTCAAAACTACAAGATTGGCAAATCAGCCTAAATGTGTTATTAGTACAAGGTTTGTTAAGCTAAATGGAAAAGACCATAGAGAATAGTTTTAAAAGAACTCAAACGCAACATATTAATGATTATAAGTGTATACAATCATACAGCAAATAGATGCAGCTCAACCAACTTATGATATTAACAACAACATGTACAAAAGCATATAACCAAATACTTCCTAAAGGCAAGGGGGGGAAATCATGAGGAATTCCTCTATACTCACATTATCAACAGGAGAGTAAGATTTCATATAGAAGTAATATTCCTCCTTTCGTGGATCACCCCACTCCTGCACCCAGCACATAAACTAAAATTAAACATGGGAAAATACACAATAGACATATCACTTTTACATAGATCTGCACAAAGAGATGAAGTCTTCATAAGGCTTGATAATTTGATAATTCTAATATGTTCAAGAGTGTATTTATAAAAGAAACTAGATATCTGAATTTAAAGAAAGGCATTGAAAAGGTCATAATCTGTTGATCTCTCCTTGAAACTGGATGACTATGAATTTTGGATCAATGAGTTGCCATGCTGGAATCTGGCATTGAGCTCTGTAATATTTTGTTTCCTACAGGAATAAGGTAATAAGAAAGTTGTGAAAAAATTACCTCCCACTCAGATGTAGTTAATGGGATAGTTGGATCAAGCATTGTAGTCACTACATCCACAAAAGGAACTCCAGCAACAACTGCCTTAAACAAATCGGGTCTCATGTTTAAAACAGCGCCCATAAGCAAGCCTCCTGCGCTCCTTCCATTGATGCATAATTTAACCTTTGAGCAATAATTATTCTCAATTAAGTATTCTGCACAAGCAATAAAATCAGTGAATGTGTTCTTCTTCTTCAAAAGCTTCCCATCTTCATACCACTTCCTCCCCATTTCACCTCCTCCACGAATGTGAGCTATTGCAAAAATAAATCCCCGATCTAGCAATGATAACCTTGATTGACTAAAACGGGGATCAATGCATATCTGTCACAAGATAATGAGTTTGTGAATAAGTCCATGAATAAGGCAACATCTAAAAAGGAGACTGATACTGTCGATAATCTAAGCATGAAACAACATCATGGTAAAGAGACACAATCTCAAATGATATTGAATAAACACACAAGCAACTACATCCGATGCACATCAAAGCATTGGTATTTTCACATATTTCATAAAATCCACACTTCAGAAAAGAGAAATACAAGCAGGACAAGTTTTACATGGAACTTTTTGATATTTAACATAACCTAATTACTAACATTGAAGCCATTCCATGTCATGCCATCGACTACATTACATGAACTATAAGCTCTACATTTGTTTTTAAGAAATCAATATAATAATATGTGAAAGTAACAGACATAAATAACTGAAGTTTAGTGCCAACAATAATATAAATAATACAGCCATCGTAGTTTCACAAATACCTCATATGAACCATAGCCATAAAGAAGTAATGGGTCAGTTCCATCTAGCTTTACGAGATTCTTTTCATAAACTATTGAAATAGGCACATGAACGCCATCTGAAGCAATAGCCCAATTTCTCTCGGTGACATAATTTGTTGAATCAAAACCTCCCAATACCTGTAATTTGTCAAAAACTATTAATGAAATCAACATTTCAGCCACCTTATCTCCTCCTAATTAGCCGAAAAATAAATAATGTGAACACAAGAATGTCATAAACCCATAGAAATTGATAGATTTACCTCCTCAATTTTTTTCAAAACAGAAATCCCGCTGTTCATGTCATAGTCATACACAGAAGCAGGGGTTTTCAGTGAGCTGTAAGAAAATCGCAAAATGCTGGACATATATTGTGAGTCTTCTGCATCTACTGAGTAAACTGGATCTATAAACTCAACAACTCGTCCACCCTGAAGTGCCTCAATTGCTTCCCCGGCAGCTGGAAGACCATATACAGTTACTTTTTGCAAACCGTTTTCACGCTCATAAACAACAAGATGATCAATGAAAAGTTGTATGTCCTGTAATTTCACACTAGAAAAGGTGAAAAATTTATCAGGTCTTAGATCATTAAGGATAGGTTCTGCAAGAGCAATAAAATAACTAAGTAGAACCAGATGGTGTTTTTTAATGTGCAACAACAAAATAAGCATTCATAAACAAAACTATATATATGCCTAATTGCTTTATAGATTACGGCTAGAGGAAAAATGCCAGATAGCGCTAACTGGCCAAGCCAATTGATAGAATCTGACATTCAGGTAGAAGCAAACCATGAAATTGTTAAATTATTCTATATTAATTGGTTACATAAAGGACAAGAAATTTTTTCCTGATTGCTAAGGGAATAAAGCTCAGTTGCAGTCCAATTTGCTTGTTGCAAGACCAAATGATACTTTCAAATTGTTGCTTTCACGTTCAAAACTTCATAAAACAAAAAGAGCAGCCAAGCTTTTCTACCTTTCCCTATGAGGAAGTAGGACTTTCATAGCGGACGTATCATCTGTGGAACAAACAAGCAGTTCAGAGTTATAGAACTCATCACTTCTTCTTTTTACAAAAAAGTGGCCACCACGATGGCTTACAGATGTATCAATCCCATATACACGGGGTGTTAACATCGTGAGCTCGTTCACCTGCTTCAAAACATCCATATACATGATAAACCGTGTATTTTTACTCTCAGATCCAACAAACAAGTATTGTTTGCTTTCAGATGCTTGAAGATCTAGAGAGAACATGTCATCTTTCTCATGGTAGAGGCATATATCACTCGATTGATCAGAACCCAATTTGTGTAACCAAACCTGTCAAAATAAAATCTACACATGAAAATGCATCTTGTTCACACAATCAATCTAGATGAGATATGCTAAAACCAATTATATACTAGGCAGATCATAAACAAACCTTGTCAGGACGAAGGATGTCATCCATTGTAATGTAAACCAATCTATCATCACCAGCCCATTCGAGATAGGATGTCACTTTTGTCAAAGGCTTTCCTACAGGAGTTCGTGTTTCAGCATCAATAACATAGACCGTATAAATCTCATTTCCTTTTGTGTCCTCTGCATAAGCCACCATCTTATTGTTTGGGCTAACCTAATAAAATATATATTTTTTCAAATCAATAAAAACATTTTCCACACAAGAATAAAAAGGGTAAGAAGAGCAGCAAATACTTTGAATGTCCCAATCCTATAATAGTCATATTCTTGAGCTTTGACATTCTCATCCAAGATGATATGCTCTGGAGGAGCATCTGGTCCCGTTGGCATAATATCGTGCACAGAAGGCCGAGCCCCATGATCGGGGACAAGGCGGCGACAATGCACCACATATTCCTTTCCCTGGAGAGTCTTATCGTAATAGTAATAGGGCCCTTTGCGTGTTGGAGCAGATATATCGTCCTCCTTGATTCTCCCTCTGATTTCTTTGTAAAGCTCGTCCTGAAAAGCCTTACTCCCTATAAATAGAGTTGTAATGTTCATCAAACAACCAATCTCATTTTAATACTCCCAGAGAAAAAAAAAACAAAAAATTAAAATTCTAACATTAAGAACATCCTTGTGATTTACAATGAATTCAAAATTCTATCCAATCGTTTTAGTACAATATGATTGATGGGCACTCAAAGTAATGAAAATAAGATTTACGTCCGAAGGGTAAACTGATCTAGCACAATGGAAAAGGTGCAAAATTTGCTATGAACACAGCCACCAGATTGAGAGAGTTTCAAATAGAAAACCTTGCATGACGTAGTCCGTGTAGGCATTCTCCTCCTTGAGATAAGAGAGAACCTCCGGATCAGACCGAGAATCATCCCTCAGCCAGTAATAGTCGTCGTTCCGAACGTCCCCAAACAACACCATCTCATGCTTCAACTTCTTGGCCACCGGCGGCTTCATTGCAGCCATGGTCCTGATCCCGGCAGGCGCGGTTGGAGAAGGAGAAGAGGCAGAAACGCGGGGTGGGTATGCGAGAAGAATGCTATGAGACGTAGCCGAGAAGAGGAGAGGGAGATAGGAAAGTCCGCCCACGCCCAGCCGCAACATCTACTTATCTCTTTGGCTTGGACTCTTTCCTTTTATAACTCTGCCTCCTGCCTCCTGCCTCCTGCCTCCTTTCCCTATACGGCAACATTGCCCAAGTACTTCAATCTTTTATGGAAAAACCTTATAGTTTTAGATTCTGGAATCTCATGTTTAGGCAAAAAAACATAGAAGTTCTGGAGGCTCATGAGTTAGTGGCAGAGCTGTAGATGGTTTACTTTCGTAAACGTATGAAAGTATATGAGTTTGGTACAGAGGAACAGTCAAGTACTACTTACTAGAACTTTAGTGTTGGTAGACAGAAATCTGCTGAGGTTGAGGGGGAAGATGTGGAGATGAGATGTTTGGACTTAGATCATGGGAGGAGGAAGAAACAGAGGACAGGGTAGGGGAGAGGAGTGGGGGCATGCTGGTAGCAAGGTAGAGATAATGGCAATAATGTTAGCTTATGAATTGGGACCATGTCTTTTTCATATGACATCAAGAAACTGGATACTTTAACTTTTTTCCTTTTCAGCACTCAAGCATTTAGCGGCCATAAATTGGAAGAGTACTTGAATATAAATGAACTTCCCACACTTCTTTGTTGTATAGTGAGTCATGAGGATGGCATTGAAAGGTTCTTGCCTCCATACTATATTATAAATGCGGTGTGAAATAATGCATGTATCTTGTTGCAGAGATTTATTTAGAGGGAAAAGAAAATCTGAACTTAAGTTCAGACTAGCTTTTTGTACTCTAAGTACACAATTGGCACTTAATTGGGATATCAACGGCCCCAGAAAAACTCATTCAATCGCCCATCATCCTGAGACTCTCCCCTCCCCCTCCCCCTCTCGTCTCTTTCTCCATTCCCTCATCGTTCACCTCCTTCGTGCACTCTCCCAGTCCATGTTTGCCGACAGGAGGAATCAGGAATCAAAAGGGGAAGATGATGTAGCCTATGAGAGGGATGAATCAAGGGTGGGCTCAGCTACTAAAACCAAAGCAATAACTTGGGCTTCACAACTCTAACAGCTATGCCTATGAGAGGGATGAATCAAGGGTGGGCTCAGCTACTAAAACCAAAGCAATAACTTGGGCTTCACAACTCTAACAGCTATGGACGACTGAGTTCTTCACAAAGTTTTCTACTTCTTTAAGTTCAATTTAATCCGATAATTGTCCAAATAAGACCAAATCTGAACCTTCTTCCACATAATGCACAAATCAGTGGTAAATAGTACAAAGACAGAATATTTATGATTGATATGAAAGTTGATTGTATTAGATCTTAAAACTTTTTTACTAAAATGTTATTTGGGTCTCTAAATTCATGAGCGAGTTGAAGTCGTGGAAAAGGTTGCCTTTGTGCATCATAAATAGGGAGAGAGGTAGCTGTCGCGAGAGTTTTGGCAATGACAACGATGCCAAGAAGGAAAGTGGAGAGACTTGGACCATCACGTAACTGCTGATGGGGGAGGAGGTTGGCAGCCATGAAAGCAGAAAACTGAAAACAGAGACCGAAGAGAAGGAATTGGAAAGTGGGAGAGGAAGGAGTCAGGGCAGGTGGGTTTTAGTAAGGGGCTGTTTGGATAGTGAAAGAGTCATGAATGTGAAATCAAATTCAGGTGAAAAAATTCATTGGCTTTCATGATGAATGTGAAATTCGTTTGGATAGTGGAATTTTTAAGATGAATATAATTGGTCATGTGTTTGGATAGTGAATGTGATACAGTAAGTAATTTTTTACATTTTGACCATTTTACCCCTGCATGACCTCTTTTCTACACTCCGTCCGACATTAGTAATACCATATAATTTTCCAAAATGGATTAATTTTAGTTTAATTTGGAAAACTAAATCTTGGTACAAATTTGGGATGGAGGGAATACTGTTCATAAATCATGATGAGGGCAGAATTGTATTTTCGTAGATGAATTGAATTCACTTTCAGGTGAAAGTCCTCATGAGGACTTTCACCTGAAAGTGCTCTTTCACCTGAATTTGTTCTTTCAGGTGAATTTTTCAATTCACCTGAAATTCACCACACAAACCTGTTTCACACTCTTTCACCTGAAAGAGGGCTGAATTGACAGTGAATTCAGCCCTCTTTCACTATCCAAACAGCCCCTAAGTCTTTTTTGGGCCACTGATATTTTAACGAAGGACCATATCTGTACTTGAGTACAAGAATTTATCTTTACTTAAGTTCAGATTTTCCAACCTCTTATTTAGATATATAGTGATAAAACAATCCCATCCCAGTTCTTGTCAGGTCTGCACTTCATGAGTTTGCATCACTATGAGTGCAGATTGGAGCATAAGAACATGAATAATATTCTCTTGTTCAGCTTCGTATTATTTGCAGGTTATCTTCACATATGCAAAACACAAGCTCCGTAGTCGCGTATAACTGCACGCACCAAGAAAGAACCTGGCTGAAGTCTATTTGATTTATCTAGTCACAATGAGAATCTCCATATATGCTCAAACAAGCTTCATAGTGGTGCATAACAGTATACAGTGTACACACTAAGAAAGAAACTGGTTGAAGTCATCTGATTTTTTATACTTCTACGTTGTCATAAGACTCATAACATGTTGTTTTGAATTCTATAAAAAAATGCTTATTTGCATTTTAATCAGTTTGTCTGCCTGATAAATTTTTATTGTCAGCGTCACATTACCACTAGCCACATCATCAGAGGAGAGGAAGAAAGGACTCTCCGGTTTTTTTATCACGGCCAACCTCACCTGCTAGTGTGGGGAAAAGAAGGGAAAATGAGACCCACAACATTGCAATATACTAACATGTGAAGTGGCCGTGATAAAAAAGCTGGAGGACAAGCATTTTCCCTGAATAAAAGGAGAACTTACAACTTTACCTAAGATTCCTAGGTCCCCCTCCACTTGTCCAGTTGTCCCTTGATCCTGCTTACTGGGTCACATTGTTGGTTTGGAAAACATTTTTGTAAATCATGCTACTGTAGATTGGAAACGATTATGTCTACCTTGCGTTATGCAAGTTATTATGTATATATGTACACTCTAAGCATTATTGAATTATAACTGCTTTTTTCTATGTTATAGGGAGTTAGGACCCAACTAGAAGGGGTAGGGCAACCAACCTCTTGGTACTGTATCCTGCCGCCATCAAGGCTGAAGGCCAGCCATTATACGCACCAAGTAAATTGGATTAGGAGCGAGATGATTACTCACTTAAAATATTTACAAAGCACATTTCCCATTCAATGATCCAGAGTCACAAGAACAAGAAATTGGGTATAACGTCAATTGATTCATTACAACCGTCTTAAGGACTTAGATACCCCTCGATATCATAAACAAAAAAATCATATAACTCCTAATTAGACAGTGGAGTATGAATTAACCAGTTTTCTCTTCACATAGCTTGTAAAAGAGTCGTTTGTGACATGAGAGGAGGATAGGAGGACGTTCGGACGCAAGTACGAAATTCAGAAGCCTAAAATATTTGGATGTTTGAGAATGTGAAGTCCACGACATTACAAAGCCCACATATACAGCAGAATTTCGGTACATATGTTGAATTGCTACTACACCTATGTGGGGTTGTCTATGAGATTAATGACGGGCCATAGTTTCAAACTTTCACCACTGTTCTTTCTTGAGATGAATGTAATTGGTACTCTTAAATGCTTGCTCCTGAGCATATTGTGGTACTCCCCTTTAATACCCATGAATGGCCATTGCTATACACAATATTGCTCCATGAGACAAGAAAATAATTTTCCTGATTGACTGCATGCCAATATTGATGTTCATGAATATTTTGATATTATTGATTTTGCTTTCAACTTCTAACTAACACTTTGAGATTCAATAATCCGTTAAATGAATCATAAGAACTAGGGAAACAAGATAATCAATAGTGACATCTTGAACCAGCCCTTACTTCTTATGGAGCAAGGTGAAGCGAATAAGCAACATCCATCATAGGAATCTCGTTTGCATTCTCAGATAGTGCAGTCAAGGTCCAGAACTGTTACTCGTCATGGATACTTGGCCAACGGCTTTTGTTCGCCATGTGTGCAAAGACAAGCAGTAGTTCTAACTTCTAACTCGGTTGCAGCATCCGAAAAGGCGAACAAAATTCCAGTGATGGCCATTGCAAATCAGCTCACCTTGCTCTCGTAAGAAGCAAGGTTCAGATGCCACTATTGATTATCTATTGTTAAAAGCAAAAACTTTTTTTACCTAATTTTATTGTGAGGCATTGAACGAAAGGCAAGCATGTTCAGGTTCTAGCTGATTAGTTACTCCACCACAATTCTTATGCATAACTTGAAGGAAGCATGTCCAGTGCCTTCAACAAAAATGCGTAAGTGAATGCCTCTTCTTGCAGCTTCTCAAATCTGTAGCATCCAAAAAGCACTTGACAAAATCAGACCACAGGCACGGGGTCAACCCGGGAAGCAAAATAAAACATGGATGAAACTGTTTCTTTTTCAGCATTATGGTTTACCAACAGCAGAGCATGACCAAGTAATCTGGCAGAAGATCAGGTACTACGTACTTACCCTCCTGATTTGATGAATGTCCAGCGTTAACCTCAACCTTAAGTAAAAGAATATTGTTCTGTCTTGAGCTCCCTCGGCATAGCCATAAATTTTGCAGGTTCAGAATACAATAAAAGGGGATCTGTAAAAACAGTTTCAAACTTACTCTCCTGTTGATATGAGAGAGAAAGAGAGAGAGAGAGAGAGAGAGAGAGAGAGAGAGAGAGAGAGGGAGAGGGAGAGGGAGATGATTTCAGTCTGAAGCATATATCCTACCATTTAGACCAGCAGTGATAAGAATATTTGGATAACTTCGCGTTTAATCTGCGAAGAAAAATGTTAGCAAATTAATTTCAAAAAGAAAGACAAGCTTTGGTGCATTAGCAAAGAAATATAGCAATGACTTAAAACTTTAAAAATGATGAAATTGCCCCCAACATGTTATCAATGTTTGTGAAGAGTAGATGGTTGTGGGGCCTGAAACCAGGATGTACCGGAGCATATAGAGGGGGACCCACATCTTGACCAATGTGAGAGAGTGGGGCACTCGATTGATGAACGGGCTGGAAGTGGGCAAGAGCCTGTCATGATGGTTCCCATCGGGGCTAGGCCTTGCCAAGGTAGCATGCCGGCCGGCAGCAAGTGGGTGCCGGCGGGAAAAGACGGCAGTGAAAACCAGGACGGAGAAGCACCATAGCTCGGAGGAGGAACTGTCACCGTCTGGCGATGGAAGGATAGCAGGAGCTCCTCAAAGCGACAATCGCGAAGATGGTTCTCCTGATCACGACGATGGTTCTTCTGACGGTTGGACTCCGCAATTTCAGCAATCATAGTCTTCAAATCGATAAGTTCTCGCTCAAATTTCGCCTACAAGTGTGTAGTTCGGGTAGTCTCATGTGGGAGGGTAGTAATGGGGACGTCGTGAAAGTCCGAGGCTGTAGTCGTCACAGACAAGGGTCCGGAGAACTTCGGCGGTGGGTCGGGACTCTTCCGATGGTCGCCTGTCATGGCGACAGTAAGGGTGGGTGGGTGGGAACCAGGTCGAAACGGCTCTGATCCAATGATGTAGACACGGTGTCTACAATGGAAAAGAATAAAGGGAAATAAAAAGGCTAAGCTAGAGCAAATAAAACTAATCTGTATTTGTCATCTGATAATCCCGTTTTGGCCATAGGCCTTACATATATAAAAAGTAAAACTAGCCTAATCCTAACCAAAGTAGTAAATCCTAACTAGGAAATCATATTAAAGAAGGAAATTTATTCCTAATAGAAGTAAGAAAGGCTAATTGTTCATAAAAGTTTGTTTTATTAAGCAAAGTGGAATAGACTATAAAAAAAAATTCCTGTATTCAAGAGAAATTCCTGGATACTCACATTATCAACAGGAGAGTAAGATTTCATATAAAAATAATATTCCTCTTTTCGTGGATCACCCCACTCATGCACCAGCATATCAATTTATCAATGCATAACACAAAATGCCAAGATACTCTTCAATTGCTGTATGGCACTGTCACGCCCCAAATTTCCAAGACCCAATTTACGCGGAAGCGTCAATCCAATGACGGTTATAGGGTAGGAAACCTGGGACGGACCGAATACTCGAGTCTACGCTTATCCCATTTAAATATTATGGGATTTGCAGGATCGTCATGACTTAAATAACATTTACTTACAAAAAGTAGAATAACAGAAAGGAAATCTAAATATCTATTACAATATCTGAAAATGTCTTAACACCCACAAACAGAGTTTAACAAAAAGCAAATGGCACGCAGGCCGCAAGTTCAAAAGTCAAAATATAGCAAAACATAAGAGACGAGTCTTCTAAGCTCCAACATCAAACCATGCCGCTGGAAAACATCACTTCTGCTCCACCTTAAATTCTGCATCAGAGGATGCGTGAGTATTCCATAGGAAATACCCAGTAGGATACAGAAAACCCACACTGAAAAAAAAGAGAAGACTCCAAAGATGTATGGTTTAATAGACTCAGGTTCAACAAGGACTAAGATCACTTACCTGGAACCAACTGCCATTCAAGATGCATTAAGGTCAAAGACTTTCATAAAGTAGTGAAGGTAAGATAATAAGCATTGGACAACCAAAGTGTCAAAGTACAATTTCTGCTCTCAAATCTTCATCAATACCAGAACATCCTAGAGGTTCTTCAGAGGAACCTTGCCATGCGTCTAGGGATGCTGGCCCCATCGGTGCTTACGGGCACAATGGGCGGAGATTGCAGACCTTCTGTAATGTCATACAATCTAAGCGCACGCGGTTGCCGTCATCGGCTGAACTACAGAGGTTCAATAAATCGGAGATCTCGCAAGATCTAGCAATGGCTTGTGAGCATACTATGATTCCGACTAAGAGCTTTAAATGCTACTTAGCGGAGAAACAATTCAACTAGCCCTATTGTCAAAAGGCTTAGAACAAGACTTTCTAAAGTTCCGACTCTTCATAGGAGTGAAAAGCATAATCCAAATCAAATTATGAATTAGTCTGGGAACTCAAGTGAGACCCGACTAAAAAGAGACACACCACATGATTTTCCAAAAGTTCAAGTTCACTATCAACAAAGTTGTACCTAGCCCTAGAATTGATAATTCCCGACTTAGAATGACGCGTTTCAGGTAGACCACGTCAGAGACTTAGAATTCAAGCTTCGATTACTCTTGTGTCATAAATGGACCAAGAGAAGAACAAAGGGACTATTATTATAAGACACCTTATTTGGCTCTAAGACCTTAAGGTTACTGTTCTTAGAGTCTTATAAAATCATATTAGACTTGATTAGATTCTTAATTATCAATTATTCTCAAGCTTCTTAGGTTTATTATGATTTTAAGTCATTTAAAGTCAGAAACTGTGTTCTGTCCAAAACAGAACAGCTCTCTTTATCAGGTTACTACGTTCTGAACAATTTGATTTAATCTATGAAATTTTTATTTTAGATAGCCTCTGATGTCTAGTTTCCAGATTGATAAAGAACTTAATTTTCTGATTACTGTATAATTAGTTATCATTTTTCTACTGAAGTCTGTCTGCGCAGGATACTCCTGGCCGAGACCAAATATTCTATGTCATACATAATTTACTAATGTATAAAGTGTAGTAACTCCTTATTAGTCTTTTTCATACATTAAACTAGTCTTTCTTAAGATTTTTACAGTGCCTTTATAGTTCCAAAATCTCAGTTTATGATTCCACTTTTCGAAATCTTTACTACCCGATTACTACAACACTTTCTTATCTCATTATTTAAGTGATACTATCATATAATCCCGGACAACATTAGATCTTAAAACACGCTGACAATAAAACGAACTGAGATCTCAGAGACAAGATCTTACAAGGGATAATCTTATAGTTATCATTCATTATACAATTACCCATTTAGTTGATATTATACAAGTAGTAATAGCTATGATAATACATATAGAACACGAAATACGGAAATGCACCAAAGTGCCTAAAGATCAAATCTTTACTCAAGAGAGTGAGCATGGATATACAAATAGCATTATCACATGCGATCATGATTTAACATAGAAATCCAAATCCAATTTTCATTGGTCAACATACGTAGAAATGATTGAGTTGAAATACAATAGAGTCATGAAACAAGAGGGAATATCAATTCTAGGATCGGCAATACAAATTCCAGAAATGAGTACTCAAAATCAAGGCATCAACATTCAACAAATCATTTTATCAAAAAGAAGTGTAATGGGAAAAAGGCATCCTACTTGGTTGTAAATACCGAGACTTCCCGAGCACTCTTAATTCCGACAATGCCGCACTAACACCACGCCGGTCGACCATGCTTGGACCACCACGAACCACCACGGACCACCACGGACCACCGCCGGAGTAAGGTTGCCGCCGGCCGGATAATGAGAGAGAGAGAGAGAGAGAGAGAGAGAGAGAGAGAGAGAGAGATTGAAGTGCTCAATGCTTTGAGCACTAAGCCAAAACCGCCCCCCTTGCTTGCCTATTTATAGACTTTTTGAACCATTCTCCACCATTGATCACTCCTTAATCCAATGGCTTAGATTCAGTAGAAAATTCCAGATTTTACCACTTTCAAGATGACTCTTGGGTTTTCAAAGAAAGAATTAAATGGGTCAATTGCATGGCATTTGTGACAACCTCCAACTACCTCCACTAATGGCCAAGTCGACCCAAGCTCAAATGGGTTTGGGTTTGGGTTTGGGTTTCTCTTTTAGAATTCCATTAATCACTACTAACCCACTTAAGAAATATCTAATTCATAATTTTTGCTTAATCTCAAATTAATTTTATTCCCAAAAATAACACAAACTTTATACAAAAACCTATCCAATAATCTTAGGTCAAATGAAGCCAAACCAACATGTCACGCCAATCATGAATCATATAATCCAATAAAATCTCTGATTAAGATCAATTCAAAAATCACAAATTTTACGGCGTTCGATCGATTCCGGCGGGAATTGAATTTTCAAAAGATTTTCGAAAATTTAAATAAATGCATACCGTTGAGCCAAGAAAATACTATAAAATTTACGGTCGTCACAGGCACAAACAGAAAACTTTCAAACAGATCTGCGTAAAGAGATGTCACCATGGCCCGTGATATTCAAACATATTTGAGTAGACATACCGGAGAAATCAACAATCAAGCTTGTCTAAAATCAAAAGAAAAACACTACAAAGATTTTAATGACCAACAAAATCGTTTGCTCATTTGAAATTGGAGAAAATATAATTATAAGTGGATGAGTAATCAGTCCGGAGTGTGCCATTTAGCTTTAACAACATTTCTTTCTAAAGGAAAAAAGGTACTGATAATAACAATGCAAAAAGTTACCTCTCACTCAGATGTAGTTAATGTAATAGTTGGAACAAGCATTGTAGTCACGCCCATAAGCAAACCTTCTGCACTCCCTCCATAGATGCTTAATTTGTCTCTTGAACAATAATTCTCAATTAAGTACTCGGCACAAGCAATAAAATCAGCAAGTGTTCTTTTTCTTCCAAAAGCTTCCCATTCTCATACCACTTTCTCCCCATTTCACCACCTCCACGAATGAAAGTTAATGCAAAAATAATTCCCCAGTTTATTAATGATAATCTTGTTTGGCGAAAACTGTGGGTTTGGGCTCCGGCACTGTCCCTTCTGTTTTTGGGTAAAAAGTGATCCTTCTTTCCCCATGCATAAAGTAATCAAGATATACCCAAGTACTTCAGTTGAAGTATAATGTTCTGAGAGCTCTTTGTTAGCAATAGTAAAGAAATTTGTGGGAGCTCATAGTTCATGTGAACAATATTGGTAGATCAGGATTCATTTTTCACAAAATCAGGATTCATATCATTTTTATATAGATAATTTTAATAAAAGCTCAGCATTCATATTGGAACATTTAGAATTTATTGTAGCCTGGGAAATCAGAAGAGTGGTTGGGAGGGGAGGGAGGAATGAGATGAAATTCAGGATTTAGAACATTTTTTTTGGCTGAATAAGATTTACAACATGGTAGGAACAGAGGACAGAGATGAGAGAAGGGAGGTGGAGCAGTGGGGGCATGCTGGTTGCGAAGTTAGAGATAATGCCATGGATTGTGGTCATATGTCAGGCAAAAAAGAAACTCAGGATCATGTCTTTATTCGCATCACACTTCATATCAGGATCTGGGCATTCCGAGTTTTTCTTTGTTATGGCAGTTTTCTTTTGGTTCTCCCTTTTATGGCAGTTTACTCATCAGCATCTAACATTGTAGTGGCCAGAAATTGGAAGATTACTCGGATAAATGAACTTTCCATACTAAGTAATATTATAGTGACTCTTGACTATTGAGCGTGGCAACATTGTAAATGCTCTTGCCTTCACACTTGAAAAGTCTTATGCAATGCATCTGTCCAGGAAATCACAACCTATTATAAATCAAGTGTTGTAAGATTTACATTCTTCTTGGCATTTTGTTCAGATTTAAGGTATTAACATTATTCATTGTTATTATACCACCCTTCAATTTGAGCTCATCTTTCATCCCATCAAGTTGCAAGAGCCAATCTCATGACTTAATCAAACGGAAGGGTAATGGAATTTATTCAATCATCATAGATAAAAAATACAGGAGATATACAAATACATCCTCGACCCCTAGTGGAAAAAAGTATATCTGAAACTATATGACAATAATCAACCTCCAAAATAACAAAAAAATGGCAAAATATAGCCCAAAAAATCAAAATAAAAAGAGTCCCACTAGTATGTTCCGGGTTCAAGCCGTCAGATCGAGATCCTACAACGGCATTAATACAAGGGGCGGGCAGATGATTCTAAGTAAAAATGATAGCAAAAGATAATAATCCAAGGAAGCTCAAAGCCTCAACTTGAACCTGCAGTTGCTAGTCCTGATGCTTATGAGATTGTTGGCGCTCAAGCTATCAACAACCAAGTTGCACCTCACCAAGAACCTCACCTTCCTCAGCTTCAACGCCCCAAACTTGACTCTCACCGGTACCTCCGCCCTGAACAGTAGAGGAATCCTCCCCGTCTGCTGTTGCTCCTGCAAGGCTGTCAACAAGGCGCTGCCCATCTGCGTCTGCCCCGCCAGGGCCACCACCAGGACCGTCGTGTTCCGGTGACCCTGGTAGAAGCTCGGTAAGGTGCCATTGGTGAGCTGAGTGTCAGCATACCACACACCAAGCTTGCTCCCCTTTTCATAGTATATTCCAATCTTCTTGTTCGGGTTCCTCGCCGTGACCGTGACATCAAACTGGGCATCCACGCTCATGTCTGGATTGACCTGGAAGTTGGAGATCCTCAGGCGGTCGACGGAGTACTTGGGCACCTTCGGCCGGAAGATGAGGTACAAAATGCCGGTGGTAGCGGCAAGAAGGACAATGAGGAGGAGGAGAAGGCAGATAATCCAGCAGAAGCACCTACAGCAGCAGTTTCTCCTCTTCTTTGGAGGCCTGATATGTGAAACTGGGATGGTTCTTCTGTATGGAGGATACTGGTGGTCTGCTCCCTCTTCAATCTTCTCCGACCTCAGCGAGTCCCGCGGGGCCAACGGTGCAGACGGCGATGCATCGGCGTCGACCGGGTGGATTTTCTGATGATCAGCCATGGGGATAAATGCAAATGATGATCTGCAACTTAAGATCTCTCCTAGCTGCTCTTCTCTTCCTCCTGTGGTGGTGCAAGTCTGTGTATATAATGAGTTACACACATATGCAATAGTCAGTAATCTGGCATAAATACGTTACACATTGCCTATATCCCAATGCGCGTTTTTTTCCAATGCAAAAGATTAGATGGTTGAAATGTACCAACTCGTGTTATTCTAGTCTTGTTTCTTGTTCTTTTGACTTGGATCATTAAATGAGAAATGTGCTTTGTATTCATCTGGGCTAAGTCTCACCTTCCTCACCTAATCACACAATTTTTATGCGTGGTTTAGCTAGCCTAACTAGTCTTTCTTGCATCACTTGTGAAAGAGCCATTTGTGTGGCCGCCTTATTGATGTCATTTAACTTGGTTTTGCTTGATCTGCTGTCGCCTGTGACCTACAAAATGTCCAAAGTCCAGGCACCCACAGCCAAAAGAGTCGCCGTTTAGGAAGGTTCTGCGCGCCTTAATGGATTGTGTTGACGAAGGAAAAGAGGGGGTGGGGCTTTGCATGTGACATTGACATGAGAAGGCAGGCTCCGAAGTCGACACCATACTGGTTTTTCTTCTGTTGCGTGTGTTTTGTTTTTCCTGACTTTGTCGTCACTTTGAAATGGGGTTGTTCTGTGAAGAAGGGATCTGAAAGGATGAATCAGTCATATATTTTTTTAAGCTAGAATAAGGCGTGAATGGGTCACATGCTTGGTGGGAGATAAAGTTATGCTACCTACTCTGGATTAATTTAGTGGGAATTGTTGACTAAAGGATGTACGATATTTAAAAATCTGTAACCTAAACATAAAAAAAAATCTGTAATCTGAACTTTTTGGCATGAAGTGGAACCTTAGACGAAAAGGGCTCCTCCATGAATATATCTCACTTTTAATTGAATCAACTCGAAAGAGTGAAAAATTTGCAATCCATTTCATTAGTTTTTGTACTGCTGCGAGAGTGTGGTTCATGCTAAGTGACACCTCTAAACAGACCACGTCCAGGGTGAGGCAGTAAATCTGCTCATCTTCCTCTCTATTGGCAAGTATGATCCTGTCTAATCCTGCCCAGCCAAATGAAAGTTAATATTACTATATATAGGCTCTGTTTCTCTCCCTCTTTCATAAAGTGAAGCAAGGAGCCAAAGAACAATGTGAAAGGCCTTACTCAGCCAAGACAGCCCGGAGCAAAAGCACGACGCGTCAGCGCTTGTGCGCGCAGCGCCTGACGAAGATAGGCGAGTAGAGCACTTATGCGCCCCTTGCTTTTGCTCTTAAACTCGCTTTGCACATGGTCGCGCTTGCGCGATACTCTGCTTTACGAAGCAAGAGCCAGACTCGAGCGCATTGCGCTCACCTTTTTTGTCTCGGTCGAGTGGCCAAATGAAAGTCAAGAGTATTAGATAGTCTCTGTCTCTCTCCCTCTTTCTGTGTTGATGATCAGAGGCTCCACATACTCATTTAGCTCCTATTCAAAATTGTGTTGCTACTTAAAACTGATCGACTAAAACTGTGACTTAAAATTTGCATTTGATCATCTGCTAACCGCCCTGTAAAACAACTCATCGATTCCAAAATTCCAAAATGAAGCTATGGAATTAATAAGGCTCAGGACAGTTGCTTCATAACATTGTTTACAATCAAATTGGTATTTTGAAAAATTTCAAGAAATAGCCAATAATTGAAGGTGCCAAATTCAGGCCCAGATTAGCGCACATGGGGCCAGTGAGATAATCGTGTCATGTGTTCCTCGGATCAGGATGCACATCACGTGAAGAAAGGAAATCGGTATGTGATAGAAATTGAAAGCTTTACTTGGGCATATGGATCACACAACGCAAACATTTCCCTTCCCCCATTAGGTTGAAGGCTTGGTTGATATCCTCAAATGGCAGGTTATGACTGATAAGCTCGTCCACTTGGATTTCCTGCACAAACCATTATATGTGATTCCAAGCAGCATAAGCTAGAATAAACCAAACTACTGAAAAATAAAGCCATAGCATCAGCACATAGTTTATCAAATGCTCCTTCCATCCCCTTTTAATAGTCTCATTTGAGAAAGATGTCCGATACTAACAGCCATGCTTCATGTCATCCTTCTCATAATAATTAGTAGAAAAAGTAAAAGGGTTAACTAACTGGCTTCAAATAATGTCTCTTTTTTTTTCAAATCTGGCCTACTAATATGGGATAGAGGGAATAGTAATATTTTGAGCTAAAACATTCCTTATGTAGCCTTTAAACCGTTAGTTAAGGAAGTCTTTGCACAATCATTTTCCTTCGTTATTATGGGAAGGATGTGAACCACTAAGAGTTAGCATCCGTATCTGAAACTAATTCATCCTGTTGGATGCTCTGGTTCCGATCCAATAGAATGCAAGTTTGTGGGTTCTATATTGCACCTATATTTTGAAGCATGTTGTGGAAGCATTTATATAGCAACCTAGCATTTACTTTTGTCGAGCCATTTTCTAGTATAATTGAGGTTTCATTAATAGATACCTTTAAGGCATTTATCCTGTTTCTCTGTTTGAGAAGCAATTATATGATTATTTTACCATACAGAAGGTCTTAAAATTATATCACTTCAACCATGTGAAGTTTTATCATACCTTTCTCATGTACATATCAACCAATGATGGCAGTTCTGACTTAGGTTTCCAGCCTCCGTATAAAGAGCCTTTTAGTGTTCTTCCTGAAAGAAACAGTCCGTAATGGGCTGAAACCTCTGGTTTGACTTTTGGGACACCAAGCGTTACAGTTAAACCCCAACCCTGATAAAGCCATATAACAGAAGATTTTACCAGAGCTGCTCAACATATATGATGCAGAGTACAACAAAAAATTCACATAGACATATTAAAAAAGAAAAGTTAGGAGAGATAAGGGGTAAGGGGATACATCGCAACAAGACTGCAATGCTGTAGTTATCATGCTCGTATCACCAATGCATTCAAATGAATAATCAGCACCTCCATTAGTAATACGCTGAATAACCTGGAAACTTCAAAGCATCAATAATTAGATTGACTTCAGTATGATAAGATAATGGATATCCAATGTTTGCTATTCATTTCAGTAACTTGGAAAAGTAGCCTAGAGGCAGTCGGAACTTGGAAAATACATGTCTAACAAAGGTACTGCAAAATTTATTTGCCTATCCATAACAAAAATAATTATTTGCACGTCGAAGGCTCTTGTTGTTGAAAGGCATTTAGAGACCAGTATACATATGTGGATTAACCCAAGAATATCACCACTGTACTACCACCGAACTTCTACAATTCTCAATGTGTTTTATAGTGAAAGTGGTTTCACATGAATCATGTCTGGCTACTTGCCCACCAACAGTTCATTTAGGAAGTACATAAAAATAGTGAAACAGAAACTGCTTTGCCTTGTAAACAGAAACTATCACTTCCTTATGTGTCAGCATGACAGGTAGATGTCCTTCGGGCAAAGAAGGATACATAGAGACACAAATCATCATCAAGGATGTTTGAAAAAACGAAAAAATACCTGTTGAAGTGGTTCATTGCATTCATTTGGATTAATAAAGTCTGTGACCCCAAAAGCTTTTCCTAGAAAATAGAGTGAATAATCTTCCAATTATAGGGGTAATGGATGTGATATTATTGGCAGTAAGGTGAACTTTTAAAAATTTATTACCTTTTTCGTACTTCGTGGGATTTGTATCTACACCAACAATTTTAGATGCTCCCCTAAGTTTAGCGCCTTGTGCGACCTTTGTAAATATGACAAGGCAGTTAAAATTGCTGTGCATATACAGAACATACCACCATGCAAGTAAATTCATCTAGAGAGATGATGCCAGACTCTAATATGGCAATAGCACTAGAAGCAAAGATGCAAACTTACAGAAAGACCAACAGTCCCAAGACCAAAGATGACAACAGTTGACCCTTTAGATATGTCAGCAACTTTCCAAGCTGCCCCCAGACCTGACAGACAGGTTCAAATGCGTTAAAATATATATTACGTGGCCAATAACAAAGGCAATTTAACATTGATTAGCCTAAGTACTCGTGCTGTTTGTTTTCTCCTTCAGGACACTGCTAAATTTGAGATTCTTGATGTAATCATGTGAAAATTTATATCTGAATTAACTGCTAAAAGGAAAAATGTTGACATTATCATCATTACTACTGGAAAATTATTTAGAAAATTCTTATCACTGGAAATGAATGTCACTTTTCGTGAACTAGGCTTAAAAAATACGAGTGAAGCTTTGAAAGAAAAAAGTCCAAACATAGATGTGATAAAGCATCTAAGCTCACGCAATTTACCTATGACCTGTAATAAACCAAAAACTTTGGGAAAACAATGTAATGCAACACAACAGAACATACACCAAACGCAGAAAGACTTACCTGCAGATACTCCACAACTAAGAAGACAAATTTTTTCCAACGCAGCAGATGGGTCAAGTTTAATGGCGCAGCCAGAGTGTACCACAGTGTACTCGCTGAAGCTTGAGACGGCGCAATAATGATAAACAGGCTTGCCATTGATGGAGAAGCGAGTTTTCTGATCGCTGTGCATGACACCTTTCCTATCAAGCCCCAAAACCTGGCACATATTACTCTTAACAGAAAGGCAGTGCTTGCATTGGCCACACTCTCCGGTGAACAGAGTAAGCACATGATCGCCCACCTCAAACTCAGTCACTCCTTCACCAATGCTCTCAACAATCCTGCAGAAATCAGCCTATGGTCTTCATGACTGCAAGTACAGCTTAAGCAACTAAAGGAGACAATAATATAAGAGATAACAGGACAAACCCTGAAGCTTCGTGCCCAAAAATCCGAGGAAAAAGATGGGCTTGAGCCTGCATCATTAATGTTCAACATTTGAAGTCAAGAAGACAATGTGATAGCATTCATATGCTATGCTTCTATCAAGTACTAAGGCTCTGGGAACATTGAAAGAAAGAAGATGGAGAGTAAAATTAGAAGTGTGGAGAAGATGAGCTGACCTTGGATTCCCAGTGTGTAACATCACTGCGGCAGAGGGAGGTGCAGACGACCTTGATGCGAATCTCCTTGGGCTCTGGAGGAGCCACCTGCACCTGCTCCACCACCAGAGCTTCTCCAGGTCCCCAGGCCACAGCAGCTGCAGATCACAGATGAAGAGAGACAAAGATATGAATGTTGAGAAACAGGGGAATAATGGAAATCCTAGAAAAGAAATTGTGAAAACAGGAAAGTTTGTGGCAATGGATCCAAGTGAGCTGGCAGAGCTCAAGTTAGTACCTCTGCAGGTGATGATGGGTGGATCTTGGATCGTAGACATTCTTTGGGGACAAGAAACTTTTTAATGGTTGACGACTAGCTGAAGAACAAGAACAACAATAACAGAGGAGGTGAAGGCAGTTGGGAGTTGGGACTAGCAAGAAGGGAACGCTGGCCAAGAGGCAGGAGAGGGTGGTAGGTGGAAGACACAGTGTTATGGCGGGTACTTATGCTTCCCAGCTTACGCGCCTCAGCTGGAAGCCGTCCATTTCGATCTCATGGAATGTGAGGCGGGCAGTTGATTCAAACCTGCCTACCCAAGTATGAATGCGCTCCACCAGATCGAAATCTAACGGCAGTGCATGACGATACGCTTGAGCCGGGGTGCATGTAAATGGGATTCTTGGACAAATTTCAGGAAGAGTGGTTAGTTCGCCACCCCCTTGCTTGTTTAGCCAGCCCACCCCACTGCATGGTCAGTGGATGTCCACCGTCCATGTATTACATCTACCGTTTGTGTAAAGGGGGGTGGCATGGTGAACTCCTCATCCCAAACGCCACGGGTGTTCCGGGTTCTGGATCATCATGATGCCTCCGGAACCTTCTTGGCCACCGTATCTCTACCCTGTCTTAACCAAACTTCAAGACCCGTTTATATGAGATTGTTCTCTTGTAACTTGCATGAACCGAACTATCTCTATCCATCGTATCAACATCTAACAATGGGTATCAACACACTGGATATGTAAATGTAAATCATCACCATCATCAGATCAAAATCTGACAGCTTAAGATTACTCAAGCTCATGCAAGTTGTATAAGAACGATCTCATTTAAGCTTTTCCCATTTCATAATCACTGTTCATAGAAGCACATGTTCTTATAGAGATTTCGTTCTGAGTATATACACTTTTGATTATCAATGAGGGCGTTGTGTAGTAAAATTATTAGTACCATAAGGTTTTCTTAAATGAATTATTTTAATTCATTATGGAAATCCTTATTGTAACAATAATTCCGAACAGAGAGAATAAAGTATTCCAATGTTTGACTCTTATGTACTCCCTCTGACCGGATTAATAGTAACATTTCTTTTTCCAAAATGAACAGATTTTAGTTCATTTTGAAAAAATAAATATTACTACTACTGCCAGGCGGATGGAGTATTTTTCAATTTCATAACTGCTTGAGTACATACATATTCAACTATGATATGAATGAGTTGGGTTTTCACATAAGTCGGGGTCGAAGCTGAAGCTTGCTGAAGCACTTCAGGTGAAGCTGCCTGAAGTGGTCCTGAAGGTCGGTGGTCTTCAGGACAGCTTCCATACCCAAACAACCTGAAGCTCCCTGAAGGCAGCTGGATAGGGCATGAAGCTTGGCCAGATTCAGCATCGAAACAGATCGAAGTGTCAACCAAAGGTTGAAGAGGCTGGTAGCAGAACGACAGGATGATAAGCACAGCTACCAAGAAATGTTTCCAAATGCTTTCTATAGATCATCTTCATTCTCCTGCATGAGCCAGAAATTGGTCCATTTAATGCCAATAATACAATTGTTTCACGGTCTCACGAAAGTCAATCATCTACCACAAAAAAAGATCAAACAGAGTGAACACTGTTTTGGTAGTGATGTTAGTGGCTTAAGTACCTCCGCTAAGTACCTAATCATCATCATCATATTGTTTCATGGCCAGATGCAAATAATTATATACAAAAAGCATTGTCATCAGGTAAATTTAAAAATTCACCTTACTGTCAGAGCCCAAAGCCTGTGATTTCTTCACTAAAACAAATAGAACTATCCGCTGGCTACAATAATCTGTATGCCACTGGGTTTGATCAATACATCCAACTACAAACTCTTCCATTGCCAACTCTAAGAAATACTCGAGCACCACATCTGCAAGAAAGAAGCAATAATACTCACGACTATTTCCTTCTAGAAGGAAATGAGATGGGAAATTGTTGGATCTGCCCCTTCACTGTAGATTACATCTGAACCTAGAACTACATTCCTGTTTGCATAATATCAAGTCCACATATAATCTAGTCATAAACAACACTTAAAACTGATCCACAATTGGAGCTCTGAAAATCACAACCAAAAACTTGGAAGACCCGACAGTTAAATGGATTGAGTTCAAGAATGATGATCAGAGGTTTGCTTACTCAAGTCAGGCAAAGGCTCAATCAGCTCTTCGTCAGGATCAACGCCCCATTCAAGCCCCAACACTCTAGCAGAACCCGTCACTTCAGCTTCTTCCACATTGGCTACCACATTCTTCTTAAGGAGCTTCAGCCGGTCCGGCAAGTCTGTCAAGAATACTTGAGCCCCCAGAAGTGCAGGAATACAACTGCAAGTGTACAAAACCCATCAAAATCGTTCCTACACAGCCAAATTACACGAAAAGATTGAAACTTGACAAGGACAGGAAGGAGACAACTCATTCTTAACACCAAATGTACTAGATCACAAATTACCCAACTAGTCCACAGCCAGAACCCAGCTCAACAACCTTCTTTCCCTGAAGACGCAGCGCCGGCGTCCACAGCATGCTCTAGAAACTTGCCAAGAACCATCCCACTGTCCCACACAACCGCGCCGGTAACTCCCGGAGTGCTCTGTCCACAGAGGAAATTCATCAAACATACAAGAGGCACGGACCAGTACAGTAAAAAGCAAGCCAAATGCAATAAAGGAGCGGCTGGATGACTCTTCCGGAGGGGGTGTTTACCATGGAGGAAGGGGACTGGAAGACGGTGAGGTGGCGGCCGCATTCGTCGAGGTCGAGGTCGATGAGAAGGAACCAAGCGCGGTCTAGACCTCGTCGACATCGGCGAGGTCTCCTCCGGCGCCACCGCCGTCGGGCATCCTCGCTTGAGAGCTGGAAAAAACGGCCGTCAACGACAGGCACATTTTGATACCCATTTCCAGTGGGCCCGCTACCATTTCGAGCCCATCAGTCCTTCCTGAGCCATAAGCCCATGTGCATATCTGTGGCCCAGAGGAGCGTCTTTTCGAATTTCGGGGGCGTTGTTTCTTTAAAAAGCTTTTATTTCTCTTGTACAAAATACAAGGTCGGTAGATGTCCACCCCTTTATTACACGGTCGGTAGTTATCCACCATCTGTCTATAGGTGGTGTGGGGTGGCTAATTGCTCATCCTAAAAATAATTTGTGCCAAAAAACGTGCTCCCTCCGGTCTCTTTTGATAGACTAGGAATTTTGCCCATGCAAAAATCATGGGCTAGTCCGTTATAAAACAATGAATATATGTTCAATGAAATTTGAATATGGAGGTAGTGGAGTTGATGAATCTTAAAAGCTCTTTTATAGTCATACACACTGCTTTTATTATGGAGTATGGGTAGAAATAATGTCATTAAATAATCCCTAATTAATGTTATGATTATTTGTTTGCCAAATTTATTATCCCTATAAATCGATATTTATTATATCTAATTTGCACACTGAAAGTAATAAGGGCATAATTGGCTAAGGGTGGCAAAATATCATGTCCTCTATGAAATAACTAACATACATGTCCCCTAACAGATTAATTAGTCTAGTCGTAGTTAACAAATGTAGAGGGTTATTATTAGCTGAAAATTCGGGTCAAAAAAATCAAAATATAGCTTGTGCTTTTTAAAGTAGTATGAAGTATGATATGATATAATATAATATAATTTTTTTAAAATACACTAAAAATTTAGTTCATTTGAAAAAAAACTGTAGCGATTAAAAGTGACTAGAGGGAGTAGAAACAGTTATTTTCTGCACACTTTGCTTATATGGTAGGTAAGAACTCTCATTAACCTTGAAAACGGTGCACGTTGATTTATGGGAAATTTATATAAAAAAATATAAAAAAAAAATTACCAAATTGGCGCACTGTAGCAAATATTTCCCAAACTGGTGTTCTGACAAGCCACGCAGGCGCCAGCGCGGCCGCTGGCGCCTGCGTGGCCTTTTTTTTTTAACCGGCCCGAAAGGCGTCGGTTGAACCGACGCCTTTCTCTTATTACAGATAAAAGAAAGGCGTCGGTTGACCCGATGCCTTTCTTTACAACAGAAAGGCGTCGGTTAAACCGACGCCTTACTCCGTAAGTTTTTTTTGAAAGGCGTCGGTTTCATTTCGTATATAGCCCGCGCGGGCTCGGTCTCCTCCCCACCCATCCCTAACGCCGCCGCCGTTGGTTGCCTCCCCTTGCTCTCCGCCGCCGCCACCGCCGTTGGTCGCCGTCGCCGTCGCCATCGTTCTCCTCCCCTCGCTAGCCTCGGCCTCCGTCGTTCTCCTCCCCTCGCTAGCCTCGGCCTCCGTCGTTCTCCTCCCCTCTCTCGCCGCCGCCGCCGTTCTCGCCCCACCGACGCCGCCGCCGCCGTTCTCTCCACCGACGCCTCGGCCAGTCGTCACCCCCGCCTCGCCACTGTCTCGTCGCTCCGTCTCACCGGTAATATACGTTTAATATCCGTTTAAAATACATATTGATGTATTGATTTAGCTTTTGTATGGTTTGAAAATAATTAGCTAGTGTTTGTTAATTGTTTTGTGAGAAAAGATGGCGGGAGAAATGGTTCCGTTTGTGTTAATGTATGGTGGTAGAATTGATAGATGTGAATACGAAGGCGGTGAAAGCGTAGGATTATTGATTAATAAGCCAAGTACTTACGATGAACTAGATATGCAAGTGGTCAATAAATTGGGATGGGATCAAAGATTGTGGAAAATTCGTATGAAGTACAAGATGCCTGTTTTGGGAACAAGGACTACCGTAATACCAATTGATGATGATAATTCTATGCATGTCATGCTCTATTTTGCGCCTCGTGTGTTTAGCTTCGAGCTATTTATAGAAAAAGAGGCGCGCATGCCTAGGTTTGCAAATGACGACGAAGGCAGAAGTAGGAGTGCTCGCAGAAATAGGTCGAGTGAAAATTCTAGAGGAAGGCGTGTGGAAGATAATGAAGAAGATGATTTGTCTATATCACTAGCGTGCAACGAACCTCAACTTTCGCCGAGTTGGAGGTAAGTTTATTTACAAAATGTAGTTTCACCATTCAACTTACGATTAAGTGAATTGTTTATTTATGATATAAGTTTTGTTTTGAATAATTTAGGCACACATCTCAAGCTCATGAAGCGATGAATCTTGGCATGGCACGAGGTGGTGAATGGTTTGACACACAAACATCATTTTGTAACCCCTATACTTACCCTGGTTCAAGTGGTTGGCAAGAGGGAAATATTAATGAGGAAGAGGATGGGGAAAATGATGAGTGGGTGCCTAATTCACCTGAGGTTAATGTTGAAGATGTACGAGGAGAGGATAGTGTGCAAGAGATGGTTCAAAATGAGGGAGATGATTTGGTGGATATCGCAATTGCAACGGATAACTTGGATGATTTTGAGGAGGAATTGCCTTACGAGGAGGAGCCCACGTGGGCGCGACTAACTGATGAAGAAATAGATGGGGCAATAAATCGGGGTTTGCATGAGGAGACATATCATGAGGAAGCAATATATGTGGGGCAAATATTCCACAGTAAAGATGAATTTGTACACGCATTGAGGGAGTTTTCAATAGCGCATAATGTTCGCTATAAAGTGTTGCGTACAAATCCGACGCAGTACACAGCAAGATGTCAATACCCTGACTGCCCATGGAGAGTACATGCATCATTGAGGAAGGGGAGTAATGATTTTAAAGTGAAGACATATACTGGCGAACACACTTGTAGAAATGCCGAGCTAGACACAGGTCATAGACAATGTACTGCGGCGTTTGTCTGTCGGCATATATTACCCTCTATTAGAGCAGAAGTAGATATCCCACCAGTGGGAATTGCAACCAAGTTGGTCATAACAGGCGTCATTGCCAAAACACACCTTCTGTTGATTGGTACTTGCATACAATGATCTTAATATGTAACTTAACTTGTTTTACACATTCTTTGAAGTTATGATTAATTGTTCGTGGCCCTATTCTAACTAGACAACAAGCTGAAATAATAAACAGTCATTTTTGTTTCACCTCTAACATAGAACCTAAGAATGTTGATGAAGCTTTCACAGATGAACATTGGATTAATGCCATGCAAGAAGAGCTAAATCAATTTGTTAGAAATGAGGTATGGTACCTAGTTCCTAGAACAAGTGATATAAATGTCATAGGAACTAAGTGGATTTTTAAGAACAAAAGTGATGAAAATGGGAAGATTGTTAGAAACCAGGCTAGATTAGTTGCCCAAGGATACACCCAAATTGAGGGGATAGACTTCGAGGAAACCTTTGCTCCTGTAGCTAGGTTAAAGTTTATTAGGATCTTGATGGCCATTGCTTGTCATTTACAATTCAAATTATATCAAATGGATGTCAAAAGTGCTTTTTTAAACGGAGTACTTAATGAGGAAGTATATGTTGAACAACCAAAAGGATTCATTGATCCTAAACTTCCTCATCATGTATATAGGCTCAAAAAGGCACTCTATGGTCTAAAACAAGCACCACGTGCATGGTATGAGAGATTGACCTCATTCTTACTCAATAATGATTTTTGTCGAGGAAGTGTTGATAAAACACTTTTTGTGCAAAAGACCAAAGATTCCATCTTGATTGCTCAAATATATGTAGATGATATTGTTTTTGGATCTACTAATGAGAAAAGAACTATTGAGTTTGCCAACCTTATGAAATCGGAGTTTGAAATGAGTATGGTAGGAGAACTTTCCTTCTTTTTAGGTTTTCAGGTCAAACAATTAAAAGAAGAAATTTTCGTGTCTCAAACCAAATATGCTAGGGAGCTAGTCAAGCGTTTTGGTCTTGACTCTGGTAGACATATAGCTACTCCTATGAGTACCACATTAAAACTGAGCAAGGATAGTGATGAAAAAAGTGCTGATTCTCATGTTTATAGGAGTATGATTGGTAGCCTACTTTATCTGACTTCTAGCAGACCTGACATATCATTTAGTGTAGGAGCATGCGCGAGATTTCAAGCTGATCCTAAAGAATCCCATTTAACTGCTGTTAAACGAATTATCAGGTATGTAGCAGAGACCTCAGATCTAGGGCTCTGGTATCCATATGACACTTGTACCGCTCTAGCTGGATACTCAGATGCAAATTGGGCAGGCAACTTAGTTGATAGAAAATCCACAAGTGGTGGATGTTTCTATGTTGGAAATTGTCTAGTTGCCTGGCATAGCAAGAAGCAAGCTTCTATTTCTCTATCTACTGCAGAAGCCGAGTACATTGCCGCTGGTAGCTGTTGCGTTCAATTATTATGGATGAAGCAAATGCTTCAGGATTATGAAATCCAACAAGGGACCATGAGCGTATACTCTGACAACACTAGTGCTATAAATATTTCTAAAAATCCGGTTCAACATTCACGCACTAAGCACATTGATATTAGGCATCATTTCATCCGTGAATTAGTTGAGGATAATATAGTTGCACTAGAATATGTTTCTACTAATAATCAACTAGCAGATATTATGACTAAACCACTGGACTCCTTGAGATTTACTAATCTTCGAAAGTCCATTGGAATTTATGCTAGTTAGATTAGTTTCGTATTTCTTTTCTTTTTTTGTTTTCTTTTGTTGTTTTTGCTCGTGTTGTATTTAAAAAAAAATGTCTTGGTTTTTGGAGAGTCATTATCAAATTTTATTGGGTACTAAAACCAAAAGTGACACTCACAACTTGAGGGGTATAATGACAACGAGTAGGGTTCACCCTAACTATCCACGAGTTCATAGGTTTGCTCTCAAATGAAAATCACCTTTATTTTGGTTTGGGAATCATTAGAGTTATTAATCTCTTAGGATTGTAACTAAGACATTCATTGGTTGTTTTCCCATTTTGTTAATGATGTATGTTTTGATCCTATGTGCCTATGCTTTCATGCTCTATCTATGTGCTTCTCATTGTTATGCTTTAATGCCATTTCTCTATTAAGCACTTTGAACTTAATGTACTCTTTTTATTGTGCTTTAATGCTAAACCTCCCTTAGTTACATTTTTAAAGTATGACTCTCGCTTGTTATCTACAATTCTTATCTAACCTTGCCAATTTGATTAACAAAAAGGGGGAGTGAGAAATTCCCACCTAGTGTACTAGAATGTGTTTGTCTTACAGGGTAAAACTTGACATGCCCATCGAAAGAGGAATTGCTTCATTAGAGGGGAATGCAACTTAGGGGGAGTTGCTAATTAAGCCTCTAATTTATATAAGCATTTTTGTCATTCAAATTGACAAGGGGGAGCTTGTTAGGGCAAAATTTGGGAGTGTGATTTTGTCTCTTAATGTATGTCAATTTAATGTACAAAAATATATGGGGTATGTGAGAGGGAAAATGGGGTATATGTACAAATTGGGGTACATATACAAATTGGGCTATATGAAGAGGTTGAGAGGAGACAATCTCAAGAAGAAGCCAACACAAGTGGATCTTGAAGAGAAAGCTATCATATTGAGCAAGACACTCCAAGGTGAAGCTAAAGGAAAATGAAGATCACAAAAGTCCAAGACAATGTGGGAGTGGATCCACCTCATATCCACCCACCCATGGGTGGATCCACCTCATATCCACCCACCCATTAGTGGTTCTCTTATGTGGGTTGAGTCCTATTAATGGGTGGTTCCTTTAGCCCAAGAACCCATTTCACAAATGGGCTTTTTCTGAATGTTTTTTCCTAAGGACCTTAGGTGGGCTTTGAAAGAAGCTTTGGATCACTTTGGTTAGTGGGTTTTTCTTGAACCTAACAAATTTGATCCAAAAGCTATGGGCCTAGAGGACAACTATGGATGATTTAATGGTTGTGAGTTGATCCTCTAGAAAATATGCACTCCTCTTGTATGTTTTCATGATGGGCCTTCAATAGGTTGCTTTTAAGTGGTGTCTTGGCCATGGGCTTCTTTGCATATCATCTAGAGCCTTGAGGGTTCTTGATTATTCTTCCTCTCCTTTCTTTGAAAGGGGTTTAAGATCTTGTTATGAGATCTTAGGAAGAGATTCAAGTCCTCTAGAGCCTTGATGCTCTTGATTATTCTTCCTCTCCTTTCTTTGAAAGGGGTTTAAGATCTTGCTATAAGATCTTAGGAAGAGATTCAAGTCATCTTGGATCATGGTTTCTTGGAGCATATAGAATCATCCTTTAGAAACCAAAGCCCCCACTTGACCTTTGAACCAAATACTTCCAAATTCTCTCAAAGGTCTTGAATACTTTGATCTACTCTCCGGTCCCTCATTAATGATTAGATGGGTTCATACCATTGACCCTTGAGAGTAGTTCAAAGTATCTTTGGCCATGGTTTTCACTTAATCCCATAGAAAAATTCTTAGAGAAACCAATCCCTTGTCCAAAAAGCCTCTACAATTTCGAAGCATCATTAGTTGAATCCAAGGATGGACAATGGATGGCCATAAGCTCAAAACTAGGTTGAGCAAAACGGGTAGGATATCTCACATCCTCCCTTCAAGGGTATGTACTCTAGTCACTCCTACTTCCTAGAGTAAGTACTCTTAAATATCTTCTTTACATGTGTTAGATTGTGGTATAGACCATAGGGTCAAACCACTCTTTTGAGAGAGAGTTGGGTCGGTGTGACTCATAGTGAGTGTGGATTCACTCTTGTATGGTTCCCGGTGATCCAAGCAAAACCGGTGAGTGTATGATGTTGTGGGTGAGCTAAAAACCCTCACTTAGTGAATGTCGGAGGTTCCTTGGATTAGGTGCTCCGAGAGTGGATGTACCCGTTGAAGCGAGTTGCTTGGCGGCGAACCACTATAAATCTTGTGTGATTGCTTGTGATTGCTCGTCTTGCATAATGTTACACACACACACTCCACACCTCTTAAGTCTCTCTCACTCATGCGCTTCCAATTACTTGTTAATAAGATAATGTTGCATTGAATGATTATTTAAATTAACATTATCTCTTATTAAATTAGAGTGAGAGTTTTTAAGTGGTTGTCCTATTCACCCCCCCCCCCCCTCTAGGACCTAAAGAGCACTTTCACACCCCATGTATCTCCTCTTGTTAGAGGATTTGTACAGTGTGGGACAGTATGCATGGGGCAGTGCCACCCTCGCTTACCTGTACAGAGAGTTGGGAAAAGCTTGTCAATCAAGCACATCAGGGATTGCCGGGTGCGTCACCCTTGTCCAGGTAAACCATCAATTATCTTTGACTAGTATATTTTTCATAAGTATAACATTTGATTCATGTTGGGTGTGTATGTGGCAAACAGTTATGGTCATGGGAGAGATTGCATGTCGGTCGTCCAAACATTAGGAGCACTGTTGTTGTTTTAATTAATCTCCTAATTTTACTCGCAAGTGTACGAATCGGATTTGCAGTATAATCGCACAATTTTTACGAGGTCGAACCCACAGGGACTTGTGTAGCGGAAATCTAATCGAACCCTAACTAAACCCTTGACTAAACCATGAAACTTGTAGAAATTGATTAACTAACTAACTAATAATTAAAATCAATTAACGGAATAAAAATCTGAACTTTATCAAATTAACAAAATGCTAAGGCTTTGGAATCGGCATGCAATAAATTATAGAGAACCCTAACCCTTCAATCATTTATCATTCTCCAAATACTCGTAACAATCTAGAATCCTAATCACGTTGTTACGGAAGATTTTACTTTAATGCACAAATACTCATACAAAAATCACGTCCCTCATGCTATTTAAATTAAGAGCTCAAATTACTAGATGTATCCACTTACGAGTAAATCACAACTAGTATCCGATTTGTTATTTAATCAATTAAAATAAGCATGCATTGACAATAGTAATTCCAAATCATAGCAAAAACATGATTAATGCTATATCCGAAACTAACTATGCAATTAACACAAGGAACGCATAATCAATTAACGCACAATTCTATAATAAAAATATCAACTTTCATGAAAACGGGAATCCCTACAATTACTACAGTCTCATCCTAACCTTAGCAATTAATCTAGCCAACCATATTAAATATAACACATGCATAATTCATAAAATTCATCTCCATTAACAATAGCATTCACTTACAAAAAAAAATGATGAGGTAAAACTGAAATACACCGTACTGTTCTTTCTCTTCTCAGTCGACTGTCCAGCAATAGTCATGACAAACTCGATCTTCCAATCAACACCAACACAGCAGCAGATGAAATCCAAAGTAAAAAGAGAAAACTGAAACTAATTTTGGAATTGGAAAAATAAAAATAAAAACTTTTCTGATCGTCTCTTTGTCGGCCGGTCCCTTCTGTTCTTCGACTCCTCTGTTTTTATACAGAGAACTGCCTTTTTTTCTTCCTCAAATCAGAACCCCCAATCTCGTCAGAAAAATCCTACCTTCGCGTGTGCTTTCCAAATCAGTCGATTTGCATCTCGATTCAGATTCAATCCCGTCCAATTGCAAAGGAAAAATTCCAATTTTGAACTCTCAATACAGAGCCCAAAACTTAAGTCTTTCCTTTCTGAGACCTTCCAAATCAGTCGCTGCTGTTCGAGATCCTCCTCCTCAACTCGGCCTCCAACCTCGCCGTGAGCTCCGCCGCCGCCACTCTGTGTTGCCAGAACCCAGGACCGCCGCCGCCTCTGTCGGCCGCTCGAACAGAGCTCGACAATCTGCTGGTTTGTCATCGTCCAGAGCTTCGGTTGCTGGAATCCTGCCGCCTCAAGCCGCCGTCGAGCTTCTGCTGGTATCGCCGTCGAGCACCTCGAGCTTCGCCGGAACCCAGCCGCCGAGCGCCTCGCCTTCGTTGCCCTCTCGAGCAGAGCTCGAGCTCTGCTCCTCTTGTCCCGACTGAACACCCGAGCCTTTGGCTCGGTTTTTTTTTTTTTTTTTTCATTAACCCGGACCATTGAACCGGTCCGGATTTTCTTTCTTTTTTCTTTTTCTTTTCTTCCAATTAAAACCCGTCGAAGCAATGTCGTCCGTCGAATCAAATCTGAACGCTCTTATCTTAACTCAGCGCCCGTCTTCCTCATCAGTGAACATCAACGGTCCAGATCTTCTCTGCGCGTGATCTCAGATCTTGGGTTGCTTTGGCATTTCAAAACCCGTCTAACGGCTTCACTTTTGGCTGTTCAGCAGTACGAGCATGCGAACCTATACAAAAAAAAACATGTCCCAAATTAGACGCACCAAATATTTATAAAATTACGGAACAGTGTTAAATTGAGCAATTTAGAGAGCCTTATTTGTTTAATTCCTAATTACTGAACAAATGACTAAAATTCACTTTATTCCTCATTTTAATTAGAAAACATAACTAACAAATAGGTAAAAAGGCATATAAAAATGTGTATTTTTCATGCTTAACAAGCACTCCACTAGATGGTTTATCACCGTTAGGAGTTCGGTATTTTTTATTTATTAAAGGTATTTGATGATGTTATATTTTAGATAATTTATTCCTCATCCTCGTTATGTTAGGTGGAATGCGAAGAAGACAAAAATTGTGAATCCTCACAGTGTCTTGGCGTTGTATAGATCGGAATTGGACTATCAACGATCCGGCCAGGTATTACTCCTTTATATTGCATGCGTTATGAATATGACAAATGTACATTTCACCAAAAAGTAAAGTATCATATTCATATGTTGTGTAGGTAATATAGCAACCATATCATGATGATGTGTTAGCACAATTACCTGGAATTTGTACGGATGGAGCGCATGTGTAGCTATCTAGGACGCCGCTTATATGTGTGGACATCGTCGAGATGCATGTTCCGGATCGGGTCATGTTACAATTTGGATTAGAACAAGTTTTCCCCCCTCTTCTGGTTGAGTTCATTGAACGAGTATCGCGCCGAGGCCGAGGTAGTTTTGATTGGAGGTCGCATCATGCGGCCTACATTACTAGATGGGACGACCGGACGATCACTCTCGTTCAAGGGGAGCCTGCTATGACTGAGCGAGATGCATACATGAGATGGTATTTGAGCATCACTAGGAGACTTATAATGCCACCCATGCATGAGCCGGAGATGTTATATCAACCAAGAGGCGACACTGAGCGGGCGTTGGTGAGTATCATTAACTTCATATTTGATTTTATTCACTAGTGTTTTGTAGTGAGTAGATAACATACCTGTGTTTTTCTTTCTAGCTTACTCTTGCACGACAAACATTTGATCAGACGGAGGGAGCTTTGGTGGACCGATCATATGAGAGCTTGCTAGCGGCCTGTCAGACGCTACACGATCGCTCTGGACATGTTCTTGCGAGTTTGCCATTGCTTCGGCCAGTTGTTACTGAGATTCCAGGATTGGAGGTTGTTCCAGAACCCGACATTCTGACATCATCAGCTGACACGAGAAGTTTTACCCCATCACCTGTTGTTCCAGATGCCCCGCTGGAGCAAGTTGAGAGGCCTCTTTCTTCGAAAGTATATACTCGGCGACAGCGTGCACTTCGTGCTCAACCTCAGGCAGCTTCGTCTTCAGATGCTTTACCTGACGTTGAGCCTGAGGATATTCCAGTTCGAGAACGAGGACGGGGTAGGAATAGGTTGAGGAGAATTGAATAAACACTTCTTGTAATTTTATAAATACATTTGTAATAGTTTGATGTGGTGTAATATATTTTGTGTCATGTCTGTTGTATTATCAGAGAAAATTTATCTTGTTATCATGTTGTGATGTTGTATTGTCAGGTTGTGATGTGTGTGTATTATTAGGTTGTGAAAAATTGTAGATTTCGTCCAAAGGATAAAGTGATTTGAATTAAGTGTCGAAAAGGCGTCGGTTCAACCGACGCCTTTCCGTTATAAAGGAAGGCGTCGGTTCAACCGACGCCTTTCAAAAAAAAAACTTACGGATCTTTTATCTGTAATAAGAGAAAGGCGTCGGTTCAACCGACGCCTTTCGGGCCGGTTAAAAAAAAAAGGCCACGCCAGCGGCCGCGCTGGCGCCTGCGTGGCTTGTCAGAACACCAGTTTGGGAAATATTTGCCACAGTGCGCCAATTTGGTAATTTTTTTTTTATGTTTTTTTATATAAATTTCCCTTGATTTATTAGTCTCCTGGCAGTGTCGGAGTGTCCTGCTTGGTTGGGAAGACTTGGGTTCGAATCTCAACACATGCACTAAAGGGGTATCAAGTCTTTTTTTTACTTTTTTTTTAATGAAGGGATATCAAGTCTTAACAAGTAGGTCATGTGTATTGTTCTTTGCCTTGGGCAGTTGTCGCAAAAAAAAGGGTAAGAACTCTCATTGATGGGAAAAAATAGTAAGAAGTCTCAAACCCCCCCCCCCACACACACACACAAAAAGGAAAGAACAGAGGAGACACCCTTCTTTTTTTTTGACAAATAATTGAGACACCATTCGGCACAATAAAGGAATGGCTGGATTGGCGAATTTTTGAAGTAATACGTGCCTACTGTAGGACTTACAGGAAGGAAAGTCCCTATTGGTTGTCAAATGCCATCTGCTATGTATCCAAAGTTCAAACAACACAACCTTTAAGAAATTTTGAGGCTTTGGTCCAGGTTCATAATCAATTTCGATTAAAAAAAATACCAATCTTCCGCCAAAAAAGAAAATACTGCAACAACAGCCGTCTCCCATGCGTGAAAATGAGCAAAATGACTTCTCAAACCACTCTTGTAACTTGTATGAACACCGCTGTTCCATAATTTATTGGAAGAGTCTTCATAAAAACAATATCAATTTCACATAATCACAGCATAAGTCCACTGATCCACAGTAACATCCATCTTCCATAAGACGCCATTCCGAACTGCCAAAGAAGACTATCAGGAGACACCTACGAGTAACCATTTTACCTCTCAAATCCGACAAACGAGCAATGTTGAGATATTAAAAAAAAAAAAAAACCGCTAAGCAAAACAAAGACAACAAAAAGACATGTGGATTCAGAGATAACCATTCGAATCATATACAATAAATGAGTTGGAAAACTGTGGGAATGGCAAACAGTTCAGCCAAACTTAATAAAATGCTCTCCCCCGGCAACGTAGTCTATGTTTGGGCCCCCCTTGTTACAGCTTTCCCAGGTCAATCAGATTCCATTCTGTATCAATTTCTTCAATCGTCTCCAAAGTACAGAATAAAAATCTTCCTCACAAAAAGTAGGGCACTCCTGTTCTGGGCCCTCTCATTTGATTATTTTCTTCAGTCTCAGTAAAAAACTTCACCTCTCTCTCCTGCCATTAAAACGAAAGCACTAGGATATAAGACGCCAGTGAGAAGATGACATATTATTGGCAATATAAGACAAAACTGAAGAAGGTTGCATTTTCTGACTTTAATTGGCCAATATCAACAGCACTGACCATGAATAGCATCCATAGAACAACTTTAAGGTGACAGGAAACTTAAAAGTGTAACAAGTTAAAAGAGACTTTAATTAAAACGCCCAAACTTTTAAGCACTATACCATGTTTTCGTTAAAGCTCAAAATAGAGGCAACATTTCCACAGCGATAACAGTAGTTTGGTGCAGACCATACCTGCCAAAACCAAAGTGCATAATAACTAATAGAAAACCAACTAACAAGTTCACAAGTTAAAAAATTGCAATACACGCCATATAATAGAGCGTACGGTTACTAGGCCTTTGTCTTGAAACATGTACTTAAGACCTTCTTGTACAAGCTGGTGTGCCCGACAAACCAGATCCAGATTGTTTATATGATTAAACTGCAAGGTGAGGAAAGCATCAGGTGTATAATTGCCTTAGACATCTAGTAGAAAACACTGGTATCCCCTTGTTTACCTCTGATGTAACTCTTGATCCAAACAGCCAACCTGCACCCCTTGGACTGACAGCCCAAGTTTCAATCTCTTCAGGATCACTCCACATTAGATCACAAAATGGCCCTTCATGAGGGATCTCACAATTCCTATCAACGACCCTTATCTATTGGGAAAAAACAAACGACAATTAGACCAGCAGTTTTACGATTTTAAAGAAAAAGGGCAGAAACTTGAATTTCAAAGAAAGAAGGGAAACTGAAAAAGAATGAGATACAAAAAGCCTGCCAAAAAACATCTCCATCATCTTAAAAGCATTACCAAAAAATTGAAAAATAAAATACATAAACAGTACAAAGAAGTTAACATGTTAAAATGCTACAAGTTTCCACAAAGAACTGGTAAATGGGTGAAATACTTAGCTAACAAATTCAGTATAAGAAGAGCAAAACTTAATATGCCTAACACAGTAAGGACATCATAAATAGGCAAAAAGGTCCACTTAACCTGGTCAATTGTTCGTATATCCGGAGAGAGGCCACCATGAACGCACAGTACCTAAAATCAAGCAAAAAAAACTCATTAAATTTTTTGAAAGCTAAGAAAACCAAAGGGGGGAAAGAGAGAGAGAGAGAGAGAGAGAGAGAGAGAGAGAGAGAGAGAGAGAGAGAGAACTGTTCCATCTATGATTGCCGAGAGTGTGAGGTAGTCAAAAACATCAGTGCAATATCGCCATGCATTTGCATTTCCATACTTCCTTTGGCATTCATCATAAAATCCATACACCTAATGGTCATAAAAAAATATCAGATCATAGCAGATATGACAACAAAAATTACATATCACCATCGATGGACATACTTTAAGGCTCTAAATTTTCTCTGAACACTTGCAAGCCCCAACATGACACATACAGAGTGAGTTCAATGAAAAAACCTTTCCTAGCTTAAATTTGATTAAAGAAAAACAGACATCTAGCCATGGTTTGCAATATCTCAGATATATCTTAGACATATCTGAGACATCTGTATGTCACTTGACCGATACAAGATATGGGGAAAAAGTGTATCTTTCCCAATATCTCAGATATATCTGAGATATTAGCCATATATCAAAGATATTTACCGACATTTTGAACCCACCCCCACCTTCCAGCCTTCCAAGCACCAAGCAACAACACTTGAACACTCCAATCCCCTTCCAGGCATCTTCTCCGGCACCAACGACAAATACACTATCATGTTCTTCATTCTATATTGTTGTTTTGACTTTTTAAGATGTGCGTCATCATGTTATATACTTAATCATTGGTACTACCTCCAAATTTCTTTTCTTTATCATTATTGATCATATTTTTAACTTCATAAGCGAAATTTATTTTCATATACGTGTCACATGCTGTTATGATTGTCTAAAATTAGTTTTAGGGCTTTTTTATGTCAATGTATGCTTAAACTAACAAGATACATGTTCAAGAATTTTGGGACACCGAGAAATTTTTTCCCAATATCTCCAATATATCTCTGATATATATTATCTTTAGGTTACCGATATAGCTCCAGTAAAAGATATTGCGAACCATGCTAGCCTGCACCGTGCATTTCGCAGCAAGCCTTCGACGGCGATTTTGTCGGCACTAGCAGAAATGGCTGCCGGGGTTGCCAGCCTCTGCAGAGTGCTTTGAAGGGCGCTCTGAAAACACCAGCGCCATCTCATTTTTTAAGGCCTTCACAAGTGTAGCATGCCAACACCAAGGGAAAATGAAAAAAAAGAAAAGAATGGAAGAATAAGCTGAGCCTCATTGATGACTCGCACCAATGAAGAAATCCTAGCATTCAGAACCATACTGATTTAGCCAGGAAAAAGGTGAGAAAGAACCAACTTTCAACATGCATTTCATTTGGTACTTCTATACAGTGGCAATGTTCTGTTTCACATCTTCTAAATTTCAGTTAGCTATTTTAATTTTCATGCCAGAAAAGGAAAAGCAGATTAAAATGACAGGTAAAGCTAGCCATCACAAATTATATCAGTTCATAACATCCCTTCTACAAAAGTTCAACGACTATAGGACATGTTTTATTCTTGAAACTGTGAAATCTGAACTTCAGCTCAGGATCAGATGAGAAAACCAAACACGTATTCATATAATACCTTTACTCAGAGGATTCTAACAGAGGGTCAATTTTTGTAGAGAAAGATATTTGATACTTCATGAGGCAAAGGCAACATTACTACAAACTAAAACCAGTTTTGCTTAAATCAAATAAGATACTGCATGCTCTAAGATCAGTGAATCAAATTCACTAGTATAAAAATGCTCAGTGACACTAAAAGCATACTTGGGTTAGCTGCCTGCTTTCATGATTTCCACGCAAAAGAGTTATATTTGCCGGGTATCTGAAAACATGCACACACTGTCAGCAATCATAAGTCCATCAAATGACTCCAGCATTTAAAAAGTTGCATTACAAATGCTAAGTAAATACCAATGACCTGAAGAGTACCTTGCTTTAAGGAGCAAAAGAATAGTAAACACTTCCAAACTATTGTATCCACGATCAACAAAATCACCCTGCCAATTAATCAATCAAAGCCAGGCAATCTGGAGTACGACCAATATATGGTACTAATAACATCCGCTGTTCTTAAAAAAAAAAGAACAAATAGAGTTTTCACTACCATGAAAATATAGTTGGTCTCCGGTACATGGCCACCCGTTTGGAAGAGTTTCATTAGATCATGAAACTGCCCATGGATGTCACCGCAAACAGTCACTGGACTATTAACAGGCTGTACATTTGATTCTTCAATAAGAATATCCTTTACCTGATACAGGTAAGACACATTTAAAACCTTAACACATCGACAATAACATGGAAATAGAAATTACTGCAATCTAACTTATCACAAACCTATACTTCTCAAGCACGCTATACACTGTAAAGAACTAGCAACACAATTTAAAATAAAGATATATAGTTTAAAGTTGCATTTCCCCACGGTTTGTCGAGCATTTCAATATAAGTTACGTAAGAGTACCTATAATCGTAAGTAACAACTCGCACGAATCCGAACGTGCATTCCCTATGCTACCAACAGTTTATAACCTTCCACCCAGCTTCAGCGAATACATCATCAGAAGTAAATCCGAGTCATGTTGGGTTAATTTGAAAAGCGAAGCTATACAAAGACCCCAAGATATCCCATTTTCAACAACTTACTTAGCAAAACCAAGATACAGTCACAAATAAATAGTGAATTTGCGTATTACATACGTACGAAACCAAAGAAACGGAGGGAAAAGGAAGCCCTAGAGACCGAATTGGAGCAGCATACAAAAGAGAGATTCAGCAAAATAAAGAAGAAAGGGTAATATTACGAATTCGCAAAGGAGCTGAAGCTCGTCCTCGGCGAGGTGCTGGCCTTCCTTGACTTTGGAAATACAAAGGTCCAAATCCATGGCGGCGGCGGCTCGGCCAATTCTACGGCAACGAAACAGGCACCGGAAAGGGGCAAGGTATATGCAGGCAGGCGCACAGAAGAGCAAAGCGAGATAGGAAATCGCCGGCCTTGCAACTCGTCGCCGGCTTGGCCTTCCTTGACGGCCGTGACCTGACCTGGTGTGTGAGCGTCCGATGGGGGGCGACAGGACAATCGCCCAAATATTTCGAAAAAATGGAAGAGTGAGATGGGCTCCGTTGCGTTCAGAGAGAGGAGACGCAAGGTTCAATCGGTTGCACCGTCACTGCAGCGGATCTCAGGGGGCTGGCCCGGCCCGGCCAGTCCACTAATCTTGACAAAAAGAAGCGAGATGGTGGGCGTAGTTCGCCACCCCCGCAGTCACTTCATTACACAATCGGTGGGTCTCCACCGTCCGTCTGCTTTCAAACAGTGAACATCTACCGTCTGTGTATGGTGGGGGTGACTAAGCCATGGCGTGGTGAAGTTCCCATTAGTGTCACACTAACACAAACAGGAGCACCTAAATTTGTCTTTATTTTAATTCCGATTAAAGTTTTTACTATGTTTTTTTTATAACGAGGGTGTCCAAGTCCATAGGACCCGACTAGAAGAGGCAGAGAAACTAACCTCTTAAAGCACCATATTCCACTGACAATCCCCCGAGTCCATACAAGACCCACATATCATATGCATTGGATAAATCAGGATATAATCCCGGGTGGATAGCCAATAGAGTGGTGGTTAGAACTCAAGATCTTCGCTTTAGGAAACAGTGCCCTGGCCATCACACCAATACTATGTTACCTTGTTACTTGACAACTTCTTTTTTTCTCCTTTGCCATGAATTAATTAGACCACACATTCTTTTTTTAATGAACAGAATTTTAATGAACTAAAATTGCAGTTATTCATGGTCTTTTTGGTAAACAGTTATTCATGTTTTTTTTGTGTGGAGAAATGTATTCTAGATAAAAAAAACTATAGAAAGTCTCCCCCATAAATTTTCACTTGCCAAGAATCCACCCTTAGTTAGGCTGTTGGATCTCTCCAGATTGTGGGAGAGGTCCAAGGATTGAATCCTATTGGCGTATCATTATTCTCATAAGCTAAACTTGTAACTTTTTTTTCGCATTGACACATTCCATGAAAAGATGATGTCGTTTATGATGTGCAATCTTTCGTTTGCTTATTAGACGAAGAAGATCTTTGATTGAGTTGTGCGTGCGTCACTGATTCATGAGTTGAGCTGCAATTTGAAAGAACTGTGACTTTGTGAGGTTAATATCAAGTAGACCAGTGATATAACAGTCAATCCAAGGTTCCATGCACTTAACAGGTTAAATTGATCAAGCGCTCTAAACATGTAGGGTTGAACTGCATTTGACATAATTATGTGTGAAAAATAAAGGCAAAAAGACTCCATGCACTTAACAAGTAAAATTTGATCATGCGCTTCACACATGTAAGGTTGAACTGCATTTGGCATTATTATGTGCGAAAAATAAAGTATGGGAACTAAAATCCAAGGCTCCATGCACTCAACAGGAATAAATCATGCCCTTCGCACATATAGGGTTAAACTGCATTTAGCTTATCTATGTGTGAAAAATAAAGCTAACAGTAGGAGAATGATTCTGCATTGTCACTTCGGATTCACGTCTTTGTATGGCATCTTTCGCAAACCTGGTTGCGGTAATATTACATCAGTAGGCTTCAATGGGGGTTTGTTTATCTTTGTTATCGGTTTCGTACACTGATCTGTACATGCTTATTTTGCATCGAAATCGAATCCAATTCCTTCCTTGCTTCATCTATTAGCTTCCACACACAGAAGGGTATAAATTAAGTGTTTTGGAAACTCCCACCAACCTCCATTTCGTCCATTTTAGTGCTGTTTTACAACTTCTCGAAATGATCATATGTGATAAACAAGGAAAAGCTTTCTGGAGGCAATCAAGAAAGTTTTTCTGCAACTAGGACGGAAACCATTTATGATCGAATATTCGTACGGCCTTCAAGTTAGTATGATATGCTGAAAAATCGCGCACTATATGGCCGTAAAAATGTGAATGTCACAGCACGTTTGGAGAACTAATGAATTATGGATTGCATAGTGTGTCTACATGAATCATGATGCTTCCCTCTGCATGTCTGAGTTGGCTACTCACCGGCTGGTTTCACTATCAGAATGTGGTGTAACAATCATCAATCATATACCGTTCGAAATACCAAGTTCAAAATACCAAGAATGGATTGTCCATAGAAAACTAAAAGAATAAGAGATTGGACACCATCTACTCGTCGTTACTGCTAACTGAGAGAATCATTAGGGCTAGGTGCTTTTTCTAGCCTTGGCCATAATGCTTTTCATATCCTAATTGCATCATCGTCTACCTAATTTCTACATATAGAATAGTATTTCAACTTTGCCCAATCACACAAACTTACAAAATTGCTTTCACAATTTTCTGAACATAACTTAAACAAGATTCACTAATAATGGTTTTAGCAAAAAAGAGATTCACTGATAATGGTAGATTGAAATACTAGAACTTTCCTTTCGAAAAAAAAATACAACTCTCACATTTTACACATCACTCTTCAAAGAACCATCAAGACATAGAAGGTTCATGTTGATATCTAAGTCTGAAGAATATGCCTAAGGGTTGGCAATGGTCAGCCACACTTCGACACAAGTTTCTCCAGGCATTAATACTGTTAAGAGTTTTTCATCCAACAAAAGCATTTAAACTGCAACTTCCACGCTGGTGATGTGATGGAAATTATACCTCTTTCATCTCAGGAGTCTAGTATCATAGTTACAAACACTGTAAATCTAGCTGGAAACAGATTCCTGGAGGACTTCTATATTGGAGGGAAGCAATTAGAATCAAAATACAACTAATTCCAATCTCACATCTGATTATTTAACTTTTGACCCTAGTGGGAATAAGGTAGTCATAGATTTTTAAGGCCATACCTGGTGCTCCAAAACGGCCAAAAGCAATAAAATGTTTCATGTCATGTAATCACTGGGATTGCTACATTTCACCGTGCTCTGTAATAGATAATAATGAGAGCATAGTCTAGTGCAGCAGATTTTGGCCTCAACGACCTTATTACTTTTAGGGAGCCTTTTTCAGTCCTTGTGACAACTCCACTCCAGCAGCCTCGTTAGGCCTCACTTTAGTTTCATCTCGTCCAGGATACAAACCCAAAACATACCATGGATGAAGAAGCACAAAGGGACATTGATAGATAGATAATACAACAGGACATGTGAGCTAAAATATGTGAACCGACGAGCCAGGACTGCCGTTCAACTCATAATATCCATTTCTCTCATCTGGCGATGTCTTGCCTATATATAAGTCAGACAAAGTCGAAAACCACAACTTCAACATAAAATAATTGCAAGCTAGAAAAAAAATGTCAACAACTCAACATCTCTTTTGATTTGAATCTACATGAAATTCAGAATCTGAAGCCTAGTAGATATCAAGATAGAAACCAAACCAATTGAAGGATTTGTACTGCCAAATTAAAGTAATGGATTCTTCCTAAAGTTGGATTCAGTACTTAATCTTGTAATTAGCATACAGTAGAAATTTTCCAATATGTTTTGAGCATCAATGGAAAGAAGAAAGACAGAAAGAAGGAGACCACATCACTCAATTTCAATCTCCTGGGGACCTTCCTCTAGATTCACGCCTTGCTCGTCGACCTCTTCGGTCGCAATACCAGCAGCCTGAACAGTCCTAGTGAGCCATTCCTTGAGAGGGTCTTCCTTCAAGTCCAGCCTCAGAAACCCAGCCAGCATCCCACTCGCAAAGGCAACGGGCTCCTGAACAACAACACATGCACACATGAAACAACCCATAAGAAGACCTTCAGCAACTTAAATAAGTGAAAAGGGTGTTTGTATACCTTGAGAGCTTCTTTGACAATGGGGTCGTCAATGGGATTGAAGAAGGCCTGGAGCTTGGAAGCGGATGGCCGGCAGAAGTGGAAGCTTCTGGGCGGGGGAGGTGATGAGATTGAAGTAGATGAATTGGGTTTGCGAGGGAGAAGGGACTGGGGTCGAAGTGGGAGTGGAGTAGCCATGGTTTCCGTGCTGGAGCTTCTGCTTCGGCTGAGGTAAGGCTGAAGTTGCTGCTCCAGTTCAGGACTTCAGGTGACTTACATATCAACCTTAGTGGGCCTGGGCCTTTAATACGGCGTTGAAAATGGGCCCAATTTAGATCCTGGCGTGGACTTTGGAGTGGAGGATGTCACACGGGCAATGGAGTGAAAAATCATTAACGGTACACTCCCTCTGTCCTGTATTACATGCTTCCATCAGAAAAATGTAAATATTAATTGGATGGTACAAACCCCAACTAACTAGGGAAAGAAGCGTTTAAATAGGATTGTCCTCTTTTCCAGATAGAGCATCTAAAACCGGACAGAGGGAACAACACACGAACACATCTTTTTTGGAGAGGTAAATTTCATTGAATACGCAAGGAGAATACAAGGTACATAAGGGGAATCCATGCATTGACGTGAGAACATGAGCATTTGAAACAACATAGGTCCTGCTCGCAAAGTCTTGTAGTGATCAGTGTGACATCCTCTAAAAAGTATTTTTACCAACTTGATTGTCATTCGCATATTGTACCATATTCGTGAGTCTTAATTGTCCCTTAGTCAAAGGTTGCATCCTTTCATAGACCCATTATATATGGTAATATCCACGGAACTTCTGTTTTTTTATGGTAGGAATGGTTTTTATTTTAGCTATAATCAGATATTTTTTTCTGATGGAATTGATCAGTGGCAGAGCTACCTTCAGACAAGGAAAATGATATTTATACGTCAATTTTCCTACGTGTCAGTGAGTGAAAAATTGATATAGAGACATCAATGCAAATGATAATGTTCTTACATCAATTTTTTGCTCACTAATATACACTTGGATGTGATGTAGGGTTATCACTGTCTTTCTGATAATGGGGATTATGGACCCCCTGTTGTTTTATAAAGGAAATTTTATTTAATAATATTTAAAAAAATTACCGATCAAAATATTTCAAAAATAATTCCGGATCATGCAGGAGCACTGCTCCCAAAATCAATCTCATGGAAACTTCAACCAGCTGTCCACCTCCACGTTGGTACTAAGGGGCCGTTCAGGGTGTGAGAAAACCAAAATATCCACAGTGATTTTCCACGTCCACTGTAGCATTCCGGTGAAACGCGACCTGAGGTGTTTCAACTGAAAGTGAAAAAAACATGAATGCTACATTCATGTCTGGAGCTGCCCCAAGGATTGTAAAAAAAAGAAAATAATCCACTCCAAAAAAAATCCACTAATCAGGTGTATTTTTGGGATTTTTCACGATCCAAATGCCCGAAGTGAGTCAGCAACGTCCGGAGCTGCCCCCACCAGATCTTGTTCCTTCACCACCACCCCAAAGTCCTTGAACGACTTAACCTGTCGTCGATCTGAGACAAAGATTCTCTAACGGCCTTCGTCACGGAGGCATAGCTTCCGGAGACCAAGTCCTGGCTTTGAGGGTTGGATGTGCCCACAGCACCAAGTTTCCAAAATATGAGGTGGGCACCTTTGGTGTGATCCTGGTCCGACCTGTCACTGCTATTCTTACATGGGTCAACTCATCTCCCTTGAGTTTCCTGGCCATTGTCACCTTCTTCTCTATGTCTGCTAGAGCACACTCAAAGGTGTTAGGTCTACTCCCAAGCTGTGCTCTTTCAACGGCGGATTTCAGCTTCTCGATGGATGAATCGGGTGCTGCGTATGTGGGTACTGAAGGAGAATGATCATTTAATTGGAATTTAGTATTTTCGTGGTCGAACTCAATCTTGAGCTGCTCTCTTGGTGCGGCGATGGCAGCCCTGTCATGGTAAGGCATCGGGGTGTTGATATTTTTTTTAAAAAAAATGAAGGGTTGTACCTTTTGGTGAAAGGTTGCATCCTTTAGTTTTTTTCTGACCTTCATTTATTTTGTACCCCTTAATGAAATGAAAGGTGCATTTTTCTTAAATTTTGTAATGGGTTGCAACCATTGGGAATAGATGCATCCTTTCGGTTGTGATGAGATACATCTTCATAAAGGGCCATGCCTCTTCACTTCGCACCCCTTAGGAGTCTATAAATAGAGACCCAGGCCTGGGCAAATGGATGAGTATACAGACAGAAGAAAAACACAAATTTCAGCCATATTCTTATACAGTTTCAAGGAGAGTTCAGGGAGAATTCTTCAACATTGCTGGTTGCAGTTTCTCAAAGGCTCTGTTGTATCCTGAGAGGAAGTTTGTCGTGTAGCCCATCAGCAACTTGGTTTTATCCAAGGGGGATAAATAATTCCTTAAAATTGGTAGTAGCGCCAAGGGATAGGATTCATATCTGCAAAATTGCTTTTAGAAGATGATGGCTGACCTTCACAATGGACGGCGGTTGGAGATGGATTATGATAGATCTTCACAACGGACGGCAGTTGGAGATGGATTATGAAAGATCTTCACAATGGACGGCGGTTGGAGATGGATTTAAGAATGTATGAAATCTTCAAAGCAGTGAGAAGAAACATCATCTTGTCAGCCCAACGAGTGTAGTTGGAACCATCGAATCTGTCAAGTTTAACAAGATCCTGGTTCATAATTTTGCAGATCTGAATCCTACCCCTTGGCGCTACTAACAATTTTAAGGAATTAGGTGTCTCATCATGGATTCAGAATCAAATATGACGTCTGTCAAAATTATGAACCAGGATCTTGTTAAACTTGACAGATTCGATGGTTCCAACTACACTCGTTGGGCTGACAAGATGATGTTTCTTCTCACTGCCTTGAAGATTTCATACATTCTTGAATCCATCTCTAACCGCCGTCCGTTTTTAAGATCTATCATAATCCATCTCCAACCGCCGTCCACTGTGAAGATCAGCCATCATCCTCTAAAAGCAATTTTGCAGATCTGAATCCTACCCCTTGGCGCTACTAACATCGGGTCCACGGCAACGCCACGGACTAGTTGTGATCAGGCATCAAAGAAGGTGCTGGTGGAAGCACCGTCGGCCACCTGATGGTGGATTAACAGGCCAATAGCCCAACCACCGCACTTGAATCGGTTGAATTGGACATGGAACAACTCCTCAGCCTCTAGTGGTAGGGACATCTTGGGGCAGGGGTGGGCGGGGAGTATCTCCTGTAAGGTGGCATCAACCCGGGCCTCCATGACGAGGATGGGCGAGACTGGTCATCGACCGTGAGGCGTCCGGCGAGTTGGGGGAAGTAGTTGAGGGACATCTACTGAGAGCATGGAAGACCGTGAGGCGTCCGGCGAGTTGGGGGAAGTAGTTGAGGGACATCTACTGGGAGCATGGAAGACCGGCCCACGTAGACCATAGCTAGGACCAAAATGTTGAAGGTGGTCCTGTCCAAGATGGTAAGGGGTATGGTGACATTAGGCTGGGGTTGGCTTCAAGAGTGTGCCGCTGATGACCTCTACCTTCATCGCTGCTACTTAGCTCTTGAGCTGAGACTCTGAGAGGCAAAGTTGAGTGCTAGTGATGCTCTGCAGTTAGAGGAACGGGAGCTGGTGCTCTTGGTCGTTGGGGATTTTGAGGAGATTGCTCTTCTTGCATATCCTTACATAGAAGTGATCAGCAGCGAAGGTGGACTGCTGAATAAAAATAGTATAGAAAACAAAGTAGATATCTGGCGGCTGGCATTCGATTCTTTGACTATTTATCTTACTTCAGACGTGCATGTAAGACTTCAAAGAAGCTGATCGTAGTAGAATCAACTATGAAGGCTCCTCCTTGTTTTAGGAAAAAAAAAACACTATGAAGGCTCATGGAAGGCGGACGATTTCTGCACAGTTTGGGCACACTTTGTCACGCAATAAACAAAAGCCAATGTGGGGGCAGCATTGTAGTTTCGTCATAGAACGAAATTTTATGGGTGTACGGCACCTGGCTTGTTATATTATGGAGCTCATAATTGAGAAAAAAATTGCTGTTGAAATTTAATAAATTTGGGGTTATAACTCATGATAAGCACATTTTATGAATAGGGAATTAATTTAACTCTTTCCAAATTTCTTAAACAAGTTTCTTCTCTGAAAGGGGTAGACTATACTCGAAAATTAATTAATTTAAGCACTTTCATTGAAAGAGTTGCATAAATGGGGGTCCCCGCCTCATATGGTGGCATGAATTTTTATACACCTCTTCAAATTTGTTTTAATTATAAAGATGATCAGATACATCGAGTATGAGCTTTAATTTTCAATTTCATGAAATAACTCACTCTTCCAACCATGCATGTTTCATCGGACAATTAAATGTTCTTATTTTTTAGTTAAAGAAGTTTTTTTTTAATATTTGTATGAAGAACTTGCGGGTCCATACAATATGAAGAAAGGTCAGTCAATGAGGGCGGACAGATGTCTGCGAGCATATAACATTCGATCAAGGTTTTTCTGTGCATAATGAAGACATGCCTTTTATTACTTTCATTTTCCACTTAAATACTTTCTACTATCCTGAAGGTGTTATTGGCATGCCATATAAGATTCCTGCAGTTTCTTATCTTTTTCGTAATAAACGTGTCCAATGCTATATAGTATTATGGATTTCTAGATAATCTATACCCCTTCCGTCCAATATTACCTGTCTGCATTAGTTCATTTTGGTTTTTTAATGCAGATAAGTAATATGGAACAGAGAGGATTAAAAGTAGTATAAGCGAAATGCTCTAATAAGACAGTTTAATTAATAAGTTCAAAAAATTTGTTGCCAAAAACGAAGTCATGAGTTTTACCAAAAAAGGTTTTGTTATAAAATTGTTACATAAAAAAGGAGATTGCTGACTAATTAAATAAACTAATTAGATAAAAAAACACTTATGACGATTATGTGAGTTTTTTTTGTAGTGTGTGTCTTCAATCAGAGGCGGCGAGCAAACTGGTATGGTCCACTTATCTATTTTTATGCACGTTTCTATGCCGAAAACTGAGTTTAAAAAATGGCAATATTTGAAAAAAATTGAAAAAACGATATTAGTCCGTATCGTTTTATCGGGTGGGGCCGATATCAATATATCCGCGATATATGGCCTATACAACATTCCATGCTCTAAACATTAAACTGACTAATCATTTAAGTATTTATTTTCTCTAATCTTAACTAAGTGAGACGTTACCGTTCGTCAAAGATATACCAAAGATGAGTTCCTTCTTCTAAGAATGCCTTCAGAGATCCTTGTTTATGTCATTTTGTGCTGATCGTCTCCTTCTTGAGACATAAGGGAGGTGAACTTGTCCTACTCTACCCAAAATCCCATTTCCCACAACCATGAGCATTGTCGTCTGATGATAAAAGAATGCCTTCCTATTATGCATTCCCTCCATTAGGCATTAATAGTCTACATTAATATAAAAAAATAAGAAACCTAAAGACAATTTGAAGTTAGCTGGAAGCTGATAGATGGGCAGATATTTCTGAAATAATTAGACAACCAGGGAAGGTGAGCTGAGTGTGTCACAAATTTCAATTTGAGGTTAGCTGGAAGCAAAATGTAATACATTCTGAAAGAGATGAAGAAAATGTAATACATTCTGAAGGAAATGCAAAATGTAATACGAGTTGGTGGGCTGCTCACCTGATATGGTGGTAACCTTACCAGAAAAGCAAAATGTAATACATTCTGAAGGAGATGAAGAAGGAGGATTGCCTGTAATGGCTAAAAATACAGCTGATATTGAAACATTAAATCCAGCTGATTCCGTTTGGGACGTAAAAAATCAGCTACATCCAACTGATTATGGATTTTTGGGCAGTTGGTTAGTGGATTATCCCAAAAAATTGTGGATGTTTGGATTTTTGGGATAATCCACTAACCAGCTGAAATTCAGTTGGTTAGTAGATTATCCTAAAAAATTGTGGATGTTTTAGATTTTTCACGATCTAAACGGCTTAGATAATAAACTTATTCATGTGCTTCCACGAGCCTTCATTCACTTGTGATCAACTTATACTCGTTATTTTATCCTGCTTTGCAGTCCCAGCGGTCGCCTCCATCTTTGACGTACATGACGAATTTTCAAATTTTTTTATGCACATGCGACAAACTCTTTGCTTCATCCTGGTAGGTTGGCACCAGCCCGCAGTCCATCTTCGCTGCTGGGCTAATTGTATATAAAGTCTGCATCTCTTCAAAATCCCAACGACCAAACACCCGGCTCCCATTCCTTCTAAAGTACTCACAGTAGATCTCAAGCACTCAGCCCTCTTCCCAGCTAAAGAACTAAGTAGCAGCAATGAAGGTAGAGGTGATCAGCAGCTCACTCTTGAAGCCAACCCAGCCTCAGCCTCAGCCTAATGTCACCATACCACTTACCATCTTGGACAGGGCCACCTTCAGCATTTTGGTCCCTATGGTCTATGTAGGCCGGTCCTCCATGCCCCCAGTAGATGTCATGAAAGAGGGCCTAGCCAAGGCCCTCAACTACTTCCCCCAACTCGCCGGACGCCTCACGGTCGATGACCAGTCTCGCCCATCGATTCTAATGAATGACGCCGGAATCCGCGTTGTGGATGCCTGGGTTGATGCCACCTTACAGGAGATACTCCCCTCCCACCCATGTCCCAAGATGTCCCTATTGCACCCTACCCTAGATGGGGCCGAGGAGTTGTTCCATGTCCAATTCAACCGATTCAAGTGCGGTGGTTGGGCGATTGGCCTGTTAATCCACCACAAGGTGGCCGATGGCGCTTCCACCAGCGCCTTCCTTGTCGCCTGGTCGCAACTAGTCCGTGGCGTTGCCGTGGACCCGTTGCCTTACCATGACAGGGCTGCCGTCGCCGCCCCAAGAGACCAGCTCAAGATTGAGTTCGATCACAGAAATATTGAATTCAGATCAAACAATCCTTCTCCTCCACCAACATCCTCAGTACCCGACTCCTCCGAGCCAATTGAGAACTTGACTGTTCACTACTCTGTCGAATCCATCAAGTCGCTGAAATCGGCCGTTGAAAGAGCACAGCCTGGGAGTAGGCCTAGCACCTTTGAGTGTGTTCTAGCAGACATATGGAAGAAGGTAACATTGGCAAGAAAGCTCAAGGGGGATGAGCTGACCCATGTAAGAATAGCAGTGACAGGCCGGACTAGGATCACACCAAGGGTGCCCAGCTCATATTTTGGAAACTTGGTACTGTGGGCGCACCCAACCCTCAAAGCCAAGGACTTGGTCTCCGGAAGCTATGCCTCAGTGACAAAAGCCATTAGAGAGTCTGTATCACAGATCGATGACAGGTATTTCAAGTCGTTCCTGGACTTTGGCGCGGTGGTGAAGGGACAAGAGCTGGTTGGGGCAGCTCCGGATGTTGCTGACTCGCTGAGTCCCAACGTGGAGGTGGACAGCTGGTTGAAGTTTCAGTTCCATGAGATTGATTTCGGGAGTGGTGCTCCGCTTGCTTTCATCCCTGCATGTCTGCCCATTGAAGGGCTGATGATCTTCATGGCATCTTGTTCTGAGGAGGGTGCTGCGGATGTGACGGTGGCCCTCCACGAGAGCACTGTGCCCTACTTCAAGGAGATAGACAACTACATGAAGATAAAGAAGCCATTGATCAGCAGATTGTAAACTAATGCCATGAAGATTGAGCCAAGGGAAGTTGTCCTGCATGTGACATACCGGGACGTATCGCAACATGCTTTCTATTTGTTTATTTGATTTTCATTACTTAATTTGTGATCTACCCATATTGCATTACATGGGATGATTGGGATCCGGGTAGTTTGTACTAGACAATGAGCAAGAAGACTGCAGTCAAAGGGAATGCCAGTCCAAATAGGTAGGCTCTCCTATTGGCTGCCTTGTATTTTGTGAAACCTCAATATTTATGTCCAAGTGAGATGATGAACTTATCAAAAGAGCTTAATCAAGTTCGGGTGGTTGTTTCAGCTGATTCCATTTCACTTGTCAAGAGTAGCTAAGAATGGATGTTATATGGAGTATATGATCTGAGAATAATCAAGTTTCACGGACAATTTAAGGGCAACCAATTGATGTCTAAGACAAATATATATATATATATATATATATATATATATATATATATATATATATATTATATAAGATGAGTTTACATGAGATCGTTCTCATATAAGGAGTATGAGGCCAAGTTTTATTACCGTTAGATTCCGATCGGAGGGTGGATATCAAATCAGTGGGTAGGTAAGTGTGTCACATCAAGGAATGGGTGAGATCATTATGGGTATTTGTAGCCGTCAGATCAAGATCCAATGGCTACGATTCAAAGTGGCCTCATATAAGCAATATGAGAGCGATCTCATATAAACTTTTCCCATATATATATATATATGGATGATTATGGATAATGAAGATGTTGCAAGTGCTTGTTTTGACATTAATCAAATCAAAATGGTTACATGATTGTGGCTACTCCTCTTACGGCGGCACAAGTATGAATACTCCTACAATTTTTTTCTTTATCTTTTGATAAAATCGTACAATCCTTTTCTGGTCGTGAAGGTGAGACGCATGAACATACAATTTCATGGATAACCTTAACTACTTTAAAAAGCATTGGCTGTATTTTGATTTTTTACTAGAATTTTTAGCTAATTTGATCCTCTAAATTTGTTTAATATTGTGATTAAGTGCTAATGGTGATTAGACTGATTAATTTGTTAGGGGACAGATATGGTATTTCATAGAGGATGAGACACTTTGCCACCCTCAGCCCGATAATGCCCCCGCTACTTACAGTGTGGAATTTATCGGTAAAAATAAGTATTATTGTGGTGTATATTTGTCACGAAATGATTCACAAGTAAGGTATTAATTAGGAGGCAGATTAAATGGAGTTGGCCTTTAATGGCAGGCTGACTTGGCGAATTAAATGACCATCACGAATCGGCAAAGATTTTTATTTGAGGGTGATTTTTGACTGACGTGATTTTTGGAATCACGTCATTTAAAGAATCTTGTGTGCTTTTGCGCGACCCTTTTTCAAGTTATAATAAGAATTACGTCATTTTGGGGTGAGATTTTGGAGAAGAACCAAATCAAATCCAAAAAAGAGTTGCCAAACGCAGGATTTAGACAAATCATGTGATTCTTAAAATTACAGGGTCTAAATCCATGTTGCCAAATGCACCCTAATGGAAATTGTGTGGCCTTTAATGGCAGGCTAGCTTAGTGTATTTGGCTAATCTCAACTGAAGACTGATTGTTGGGTGACTGTTTAGATGCCCCATATTGGAGTAAATGGTTCCAGCCCAATGGGCGTGACGTGATTTGCCATATTGATTGTATGAAATGGGGGTTCAATTAAGGGTGGTTAAGACTCTTGTAATAGGCTATAAATAGCATCCATTTCATGCCATTTTCGGTTCCTCTTGCTCAGCCGTCATGGTCACCCAGCTGGGCCCCACGAAGATCGCCACCCCCGCCAATAGTGCGCCCCTATCACCATTGATATGAAGGTGAAACCAATGCCCATCAGGCCAGCTATCAGCGTCCATATCATGAAGGCACTCCCGGCTGGGCCGATGATCCGGAAGAGGAGGTGCACGTAAAAGACGATCAAGTTTGATCCCAGTGCCTTGCTGGAATACCACAATCAACTCAAGCTGGTATAGGCGTCGGATCAACGTCCAAGACAGCGGTGGTGGGTGGCACACGCAATTCTACTGGACTTGACGAATTTAAGTTATTTCTGCAAATTCTATTATTTTTATTCGTACATATTGTGTATTGTTGATTTAATAATTTATTTGATGCCTTTAATTTATGGTGCATTTGGAAGCTGAAATATCTTTGTAAAAAAAAAAATCACTGCTGAAAATTTTCACTTCGAAAGGAGGGTTGGCTAATTTGTGTTTGCCTTTAAACAACTTTCAATTATGAAAACAACTTTCATCGCTGATGCTCATCATTGTGTATGTCACATTTTTCACATCTTTTAGGTTGAAAGTTGAAAATTTGTGACAAATTCATTTTACTGATACAATCTTTACCTTTTTAGGTATGAAAGACCAATTTTTCACCTTTCAAACACACCATTAGATTTTAGGGTTTTGCACTAAAGCGGTCAGGCAAAGTCATGGTTATGAATTGCACAAAATGACTAAAATATATAACTTTCTTTATTTGGTTGCAAATGCCAATTGTCTCTTGTAATATATAACCTTTAAAACTTTGTATGTATTACACCTAATTCATTAGCCTCGTCGTTGCAAAATACAGGTAAATCCAAAGTTTATATAGTACTAGACAGCTATGGAAGAAATTAGCTTAAGCAAGGAAATTTACTCCCTCCACTTGGAATTATTATCACCATAAGGTTTTCCAATATTATTTTAGTTCATTATGAAAATCCTTGTGGTCATAATAATTCCAGATGGAGGGAGTATGAAAGAGGTAAATGGATACAATACGAGAGGAAAGCCCAATTCTTTAGAGCTGTGAAGAGATTTCCACAACTGTACATCAATGCTAAGGGCATTGTCTTTGATATCTTTACATACGATTTTAATAATTTCGTACTACTGAGAAAGGTTTGATTTGCATGATGTACACGCCTATGGCTCTTTTTAATAGTATTTCTTTATTTAATGGCTCGTCAGATACGTCAGAAGGACATATATGTACATGTACATATAGTATAAAGAAATGCTCTAATAAGGAAGTATTAATGACTTAGAAATATATAAAGCTTTGATAACAATCTAGTGTAACTTTTTTTACTTTTTATTTCACGAACCTAGGGAGCATAGAGAATATTCGATATGGGGGAAGGCGTTCACTGATGTAGACGATCCATAACATAATAAATGAGGCAGGCGGCTTAATCGATTCCACTACTTTATATGCAGAAAGCGGGTGAGAACATGGAATTCTATCGATATCGGGCTCCACCCGATAAAACGACACGAATGAATACCGATATATCGCTATTTAATAATAAAATAATATTTTCGAAAAAAAATTCGAAAATTTTTTTTTTAAAAAAAAAAGGGGAAAAAAAGTAACTTTCCCACTTGTTTCCCATCCTAATATGCATATTTTAAAATCTATGCTTTGTCAAAATTAGTATAACTCATTTTAGAAGTTAGATTATGAAAATATACGGTAAAAACTAGTTTTTGATCACCCATGAGCTTGTCTAACATGACCGATTTCCAATACCATATTAAATGACCTCAACCCACGTGGGCATGGGGCTTAGCGATTGGGCAACCTCCGCTCAAATGAAGCATGTTCTATTCATCACACAAACACCTCATTGATCAACTTTATTAATGTTACCTCTTAATATCAAACCCCGGGTCAAACCAGTTCTCGGGGATCTCCACATATACAACATGAGTTCGTCTAACGTGACCAATTTCTAATACCAGATTAAATGACCTCGGCCCACGTGGGCATGGGGCCCAGCAATTGGGCAACCTCCGCTCAAGGGAAACGTGTTCTATTAATCATACAAGCACCCCATTGATTAACTTCACTAATGTTGCCTCCTAATATCAAACCCCAAGTCAATCCAGTTCCCAGGGACCTCTGCATTTACAATATGAGCTCGTCTAATGTGACCAATTTTCAATACCAGATTAAATAACTCAGCTAAATTGGTGGGTTCCCGATATATCTCCGATATTTTGTCTCTTAAGCCGACCGATACGATACCGATATCCGATACGGAATTCCATAGGTGAGAAGGTGTCCGTCCCCCTTCATGCATATAAAGCGGGTGAGAAGGTGTCCGTCCCCCTTCATGGTGTCTATGGTGCGTTTGGAAGCTGAAATATTTCTTTCACCCATCATGCGTCAAGGCGAAAATTTTTAGGCCTGATTTTTATTTGGAAAGGAATATTCGTCAGCATCTGGTATCGTGTAATCGATTACACGATAGGATGAGCTATCGCGTAATCGATTACACAATCGATAGCTTTTTAATAGGTCAAACTTCAATGATGCGTTTCTTACTCATTTTTTATCCGTTTTGGTCTATTTTTTTATTCTTCCTCATTTTTAGTATTATTTTTTATAATGATGATATCATAAATATGTTGATCCACCACGTGCTATTTATCATGGATTTTGTAATATATTTTTTGGATAGGATATCAAGGTCATTATGATATCATGATGATCAAAAAGAGCATAAAAAATAAAAAAAAGGCCGAAATCGGACTAAAAATGAAGGAGATATAAATTATTGAAGTTTGTCCTCTTTTAATTGAGAATTACACGATAGCACACTCTATCGTGTAATTAATTATACGATAGCTCACTGTATCGTGTAATCGATTCCACGATAGGTCACTGTAATAGATTACTGGCTATCGTGTAATCGATTACATGATAACTGTTTTAACGGACAAACTTCAACGATGCGTTTCTTACTCATTTCTGATCCGTTTTGGCTCTTTTTTTTTCATTCTTTCTCATTTTTAGGGCTCTTTCTTAGAATGATGAAAAATGGCAAAAACAGACTAAATTTAAGGGAGATATAACCGGGGGGACTCCCTCGCTCAACGGTGCGACGGTGGAGGCCGGGATGAGGGGGGCACGGGCTCCCTCGGCTCAACGGGGCGTCGAGGTGGGAGGCTCAACACGGCGGCGACGGCGACGATAGGGGGGGACACGGTCGTTGTCGGCTCAACGTGTAACACCCAAAAATTATGTAAGTTTTCCAAAACTGCTATTTTAGGAAACTGTTCTAAAATAGGAAAGTTTTGCTGCCTATTTTGAAATCTTATAATCTGGTGTGTTGATTTGGTTTTGTGATGCTTATAAAAGAGTGGAATTGATAAACATGATTAGGCTGTACACCAGGGCGCAAGGACTAGCCCTGGCGCTGGGCTCAATCTGGCGCTGAGGAGTGCACCTGACGCCAGGAGTGGAGGCCAGGCGCCAGGGTGTGAGACCAATGTGTAGAGACTCATTTGAGTATTTTGAGTTATTAAATTGAGTTAGTGATGTTGTAATAGAGTTGTGCAGTACAATACGGCACACTCCATTCACGAAACATCGAGCTGTCCATCTATGTACCACGCCTCAGACGTAGGAGCAGCTGAGAGCCAGAGCCATGTGGACACCACACCCTGGGCACTGTGCACGTGGTTGGCATGATAAGGTTTAGTTAGTCATAGTGGAGAGAGAATCAAGGAGGAGAGAGAATTTTGAATTAATTGCAAATCCAGTTTGAATTGGACTGTTTTTGGGGAATCCCTAATTAAAGGAAGTTAAGGCAATCAAAGAGAGGTTTATGGACGTGATGGAATCAGTTACCAATCTAATTTAGAGTTGACATGTGGCAAAGAGCAATGATCGTGCTTTGAAATCAATTTAAAGGGGGTTATTGAAGTAGTTTTGGGAACCAATTTAAATTCACTTAATTCTCTAATTAAAGGGGTTTGTAACCGATTGAGATAATGGATTGACCACATTCAAGAGGGAGATCGTGGCCTTAGATTAGGTAGCAATCATCGGTCGAAGGTTGAATCTAATTTGGAAAAAAATTGTCTTAATTATGTGTAACCGAATTAGAGTTTTGAAACTCCTTAATTAAAAGAAATCCTAACTAAATGAGGAGTTAATATGGGGACACTTCTTGGGCAAGTGGAAGGCTTGTTTTGGTGATCATTTGTGGCCTTTGGATTAGGAGAAAATCGACGATGGAGATGTGTCCTACGAGAATAGGACACTTGCTATTTAAACTCACAAAGTGAGAGACCGCCATCCCTTTGAGACTTTGAGAGACGTGCAAACCAACAAAGGGGGTCTCGTCCATTCTCCTTTCAGCCTTCTACAGTGACCTAAGGGGTAGTAGTGCGAGCCGTAGTGCTTGGATCGCGAAAGTAAGAGAAGTAATTCGAAGGAGACAACTCGCGTAAAAGAAAAATCAGATTTTTTGTCTTGCGAGGTAGGTGCTCTTTTTCCCACAATTCCATACTATAAATTGTGATATTTCGTGATGAATATGATACTTGAGCACTGATATGAATGCCTATATGAATGATGATCCGTTTGTATTGGTGTCGTTCAATTCAATGGTTTACCATTTGTTATTTTGAACATGATGACTATTGCACCCGATCCTAATAAATTAAATACTTCTCATGCATGGCTCCTGTTGTGACCCGTAAGGATCATAAGTACTGGAATCCGCAAAAGAGGAGAAGAAGAGATTTGAGAGGGAATGAATAGTTCTTAATATTGCATACCCAGAAGGAGGAAGACGTCCTCCTTATAAGGAAGGAGAGACGCATCTTCCAAGACTGATTACAAGATGTGACTTTTCATATTCCTAGACTGACTCTTCATCTTCCTAGACTTACTACAACATTCCTGACCTTTCATATTCCTAGACTGACTCTTCATCTTCCTAGACTGACTCTTCATCTTCCTAGACTGATTACAACATTCCACCACGCTCCACTGCAGCCTTGTCCTCAAGGCGTCCATGATGGAAATCGTGCCAGAAAGTCATCCTCGAGGAGCCAGGTTGCATCTTCTAATGGCTGACCCTGCCAAGCGACTAACACCTCCGTCACAATGCGGCCCGAACGACGAACACGGCGGCGATCGATAATAAATGCAGGGGATGGAACTTCCAAAGCCGCTGGTTCAATGAGTGGAACAGGTGCAACGTTAGCCATAGAAAGGGGATCACCCATAAACTGACGGAGACGAGACACATGGAACACCGGATGTACCAAGGAGCCCGGTGGCAAAGCAAGACGATACGCCACCGGCCCAATGCGCTCAATCACTTCATAAGGTCCATGATAACGATGGGCCAGTTTGCTGTTGTCAATAGAAGCTAAGGAAGTTTGGCGCAAGGGCATAAGGGACACATAGACCAGTGAGCCCACCTGAAATGCGTGATCAGTATGGTGGCGATCATAAACCTGTTTCGATCATAAACCTGTTTCATACGATTCTGAGCCGATTGTAAGTTGCGCCGAAGTTGCCGCAACACCTCATCACGAGTTTGAAGCATATAATCCACTTCAGCAATAGCTGAACGATGGGGAACATAAGAAAGGACCGTCGGCGGAGGACGACCGTACACAACCTCGAAGGGAGTAAAGCCCGCACGAGTATGGTAGGCGGTGTTGTAGGACCACTCAGCCCACGGTAGGAGTTGAAGCCAACGGCGGGGTTGATCGCCCATGAAACACCTCAAATACTGCTCTAAACAGCGATTCACCACCTCCGTTTGCCCATCTGTCTGTGGATGGTAGGCTGTACTCATATGTAATTACGTACCTTGGAGAGCAAAGAATTCACGCCAGAAATTAGACAAGAAGACACGATCGCGGTCGGACACAATGGTCTTGGGCATACCATGGAGCTTAGCGACCTCGCGCACATAGACCTCCGCAACCATACGAGCCGTAAAAGGATAGCTCAAGGCACAAAAGTGAGCATATTTCGATAGCCGGTCAACAACTACCAAGATGACAGATTTGCCCTGAACGAGTGGTAAAGCTTCAATGAAATCCATAGAAACATCCTCCCAAATATTAGCCAGAATAGGTAATGGCTGAAGAAGGCCGGCAGGAGACGTGGTCATGGACTTGGAACGTTGGCAAATATCACAAGTGGATACATAATCCTGCACGGCACGACGTAGCCCATTCCACAGAAAACTCTGGCTCACCCTCTTATATGTGCGAAATGATCCCTCATGGCCTGCACTGGGTGTGTCATGGAAATGTGAAATGATGCGTCGACGCAAGTCAGCATAATTGGGCACCCACAAGCGATCCTTCCAAAACAACAGGTTATGCCGCCACACATAGGGGGGTTCAACGGCTGGTTGAGCTTGGATACGACGGACCAACTCCTTGGTGGGCGGGTCCTCCGCGTATGCTTGTTGAAGGTCCGGAATGAACGGACAAGTGGGGCCGGATAAGACCATACAAGAGTCTGGCATGGGCCGTCGAGAGAGTGCATCTGCAACAGTGTTCTCGACTCCTTTCTTATAAATAATCTCATGATCATAACCCAACAGCTTGCAGACCCATCGTTGCTGGGCCGGAGTAGACACCCTTTGCTCTAAGAAATATTTCAGAGGTTGATGGTCGGTCCGTATGGTAAACCGCCTGCCCAACAGATATGGGCGCCATTTGGTCACAGCATGAATAATGGCTAACATCTCCCGTTCATAGGCCGATAAGGAAAGAGTGCGGCCCGACTAAGCTTTGCTCAGAAAGGCAATTGGACGGTCCTGTTGCAAGAGGACGGCCCCAAGACTAGTACCAGAAGCATCAGTCTCCACCACAAACGGAAGATTGAAGTTAGGAAGTCCCAATATTGGCGCATGGGCCATAGCCTGTTTGAGTCGGTCGAAGGCCATTTGTGCCTCATTGGTCCAGTTGAAGGCACCCTTCTTTAACAAAGCCGTGAGTGGTGCTGCAATAGTTCCATAGTGACTAATAAAACGGCGATAATAGCCCGTCAGCCCTAAGAAGCCGCGCAACGCCTTGACGCACTTGGGAGCCGGCCAGGATAACATGGTGGCTACTTTGGAAGGGTCTGTGGCGACACCGTCACATGAGATGATATGACCAAGGTATTCCACCTGAGAACTGCCAAACGAACACTTCGAACGTTTTAGAAATAAAGAATTAGCTCTTACGAGCGAGAAGACCGACCTGAGGTGACCCAAATGCTCCTCCCAAGTTCTGCTGTAGATAAGAATGTCGTCGAAGAATACCAATACAAACTGTCGGAGAAATGGCCGGAAAATGTCATTCATCAAACTCTGGAAAGTGGCGGGGGCATTGGTCAGCCCAAATGGCATTACCAAAAATTCGAAGTGGCCATCATGGGTCCAGAACGCAGTTTTGTGCGCATCCGAAACCTGCATCCTGATTTGGTGATACCCAGAAAGCAAGTCAAGCTTGCTAAAGACCTGTGCGCTTGCTAATTCATCAAGCAATTCTTCAATCACCGGAATGGGGTATTTATCTTTGACGGTAATAGCATTCAGGGCGCGATAATCCACGCAGAAGCGCCAGGTGCCGTCTTTCTTACGCACAAGCAAAACTGGTGAAGAAAAGGAACTGTTGCTGGGACGAATAATACCTGTGGTCAGCATATCTCCCACCAGCCGCTCGATCTCAGCCTTCTGAATGTGGGCGTAGCGGTATGGCCGGATGTTCGTCGGCTGAGCCCCTGGAACCAGAGGAATGTGATGGTCATGGGCCCGCTGGGGAGGAAGGCCGGTGGGCTCAGAGAAGATATCCGCATGTTCCTCTAGGAGTATAAGCATGTTCGGAGGAAGTTCCCCTTGCTCCACATCCCCCATTGATCGCTGTTGTAGAAACATACCTTGAGGTGTGAACCGTCTGAAGGAGTCTACGGCCTGGGCTGAGTGAAGGGTGCCGGGCTGGGTTCCCCGTATACGGACCCTTTTCCCTTTGACGTCAAAGTCCATGGTTAGCTCGCGGAAGTTCCACATTACATCGCCCAATTCTTGGAGCCATTGTACGCCTAACACCACATCCTCTCCTTTGGTTGGAAGGAGAAACAGGTCGGTGGTAAAGGTATGCTCTTGAATGGTGAGGGAGGCTTGAGCACACACACCCGAGCTTCGGAGATGTTTGCCATCGCCAATAAGGACATCAAATGGGGTGGCGTCTGAAACATAGCAACCCAGTCGATGAGCCACCCTGTCATTAATGAAATTATGTGTCGAACCACTGTCAATCAGAATTGCCACTGGCTGTCGTTTTAACATGCCTTGCACACGCATGGTGCGTGGAGTAAAAGTGCCGGAATACGCGTGCACCGAGATCTCTGGCTGGAATGGGTCACATACAGGGGTGAAGTCCTCAGCCGGAGCAGGTTCCTCTTCCTCAACCTCCTCAATAAGTAAGCTGCCCCGAGCCGCACATTGATGGCCCTGGACATACTTTTCATCGCAGTTGAAACATAGGCCCTTGGCCCTCCGATCTGCCATTTGAGCTTGGGTTAAGCGGTGAATAGGAGTGGGAATGGAGCCTGACAAGGGGGTCCGGTTGGGACTGGCGCTGACAATAGGAGCCGCTGACGATGAGGGTTGACTAAGTGGTCGTGGGCTCCAGGCCCCTCGCCCTCCGCGCTTCTGATGACCCAATTTCTCTTCCTCAATTCGGGCATGCCGCACCACATCCCCCATTGTGTGGCAAGGAAAATGGCGCATTTCATCCGCTATCTCAGGCTTCAATCAGCGCTTGAATGTACCGATTAATGCCGCCACCGGCCAGTCCGGTATCCTGTTAGCAATTTTCATGAATTCCGAGTAATATGCTCTTACCGAAGTTGTTTGTTTCAAGGTGGACAACATCTCATTGAAGTCTTGGAACTCGTTCGGTCCGAATTGAATACACAGTTCGTCAGAGAAAGACACTCATGTGGGAAAGCGGATCTCCTTTTCGAACGCTTGATACCATATGGAGGCATCACCATCCAGGTGGAACGCTGCCACTCGTAAGCGTTCCTCATCCGAGTAGGTGCCTTGTTAGGAGAAAAAATTGTCAGCTTTATAGAGCCATTCAACAGGGTCGTCTTCTCCATTGTACTGAGGAAACTGCAAGCGAGCCAATCGGGGCTCGACGCTGTTCCGTTGGCCTCCGCGAGGCATCTGGGGTTCGTCCCAAGCATCGTCCAACTCGTCATGCAAGGCCCGGTCACAGTTGTTCATTGTAGCATTTCGTCGAACACCTTGCGTATCCCTTGTGGTGGCGCTCTGGCGCCCTCCGTCGGCGTTGGAGTTGAGTGAGCCCAACCGAATCCCATAAGGTAGGGACTGTCCGCTGGCCTTGCCGAGCAGAGAGGCTCCCATGCCAGGGAATCCATCTTGGCGGCTGGAGCTGCCCATCTCTCGTGGTGGTGGAGTCACGGCGGCTGATTTGAGCGGCTGAGAAGGAGCCTGAGCAAGCTTAATCTCCCGGAGCTCCTTTTGAATCTCCGTTAGGACGGACAGCAAGGCAGCCTGGGTAGGATCGGGATTAGCTTTTGGGCTCGCAGGATCCTTGGCGATCTCCGGCTCCGGTGGAGCTTCTTGAGTCATTGTGGGTGGCTTGCGAGGAGGCATGAATTCCCGTGGATCAACGCTCTGATACCAATGTTGTGACCCGTAAGGATCACAAGTACTGGAATCCACAAAAGAGGAGAAGAAGAGATTTGAGAGGGAAGGAATAGTTCTTAATATCGCATACCCAGAAGGAGGAAGACGTCCTCCTTATAAGGAAGGAGAGGCGCATCTTCCAAGACTGATTACAAGATGTGACTTTTCATATTCCTAGACTGACTCTTCATCTTCCTAGACTGACTACAACATTCCTGACCTTTCATATTCCTAGACTGACTCTTCATCTTCCTAGACTGACTCTTCATCTTCCTAGACTGATTACAACAGCTCCACTTAGCTCTCACCATATGCTTGCTACTTTTGTCAAGATGAGTACATTCTGTTGGACGTTGTACAATTGTATGTCCTTATATGAATGTCTTCTTTCCTTAGTTTCGTTGTTATATGTCATCGATGATCATGTGGTATCATATCAGATTCCAGATTTCAATCATATGTTGTGATTACTCCTTAAAGTTTGAAACTTGTGGTTAATGCGTATTGGTATTCAGATATTTCAGCCTCCAAGATTAGCTTTGGTTGTCAATTTTCCTGTCTCACGTTAATTGTCCATTTTGGGTCATATCAGCCGATAAAGGGAAGTATTTGCACAAGACTATTTTGGCATAATGATACATACCTTATGATACTAATTATTAAAGTAACAATTTTTGTGAAAAAGAGTTACTGGAATTCAAGATTTACTGTATCCTAATTATCTCATGATTCATTATGGGGTATGTCCTCAATTAATAGTCCTAATTACAGTCTACATGTCTAAACCGTATGAATATGTACAATCAGTTTTGGGATTAACAATGTAGGTAAGAATCTAATTAATTGCAGAACAATTGGGAGTTAGTAAATGCCCAGGAGAATAATGTAATAAGTCTAGAATGCATTAATAAGTGTTTAATTGAGTAATAGACTGTATTGATTAAGTAAGTTTATAATTAATGATCTCGGCTAGACTTAGTTCTGTGCCGACAGACTGTAATAGAAAAATTATAATTAAATGTAGAAAATTCATAAAATTATGCCGTAAATTAGGTTAGAACCTAGAAACATGGACCAGTCTGTCATAAAAATCTCAGAACATAATATATTTTGTGCAGAACGTGGTAATCCAGAGAAGCGAGCTGCTGTGCAGATAACAGTATATTTTCGGGTTGTTTAAACTATACCTTATATTAAAACCTATGTGATATACCTAATGATAAATTGTAGCAATTATATAAAATCCAGAGAGATTAAGTCAGTAATGTCTAGTAATTGATCCAATCCAGAGAGTGAGTCATGTCGGACCGAGTAATTCCTTCGTGGGGCATTGTTCTACCAATATAGTATCTTTGACGTACAATTTGAAATCTTAGATTCTCGGTTAGGGTTTAGTTTCCTAGACCCTAGTATCTTATACCAACGTCATATAATCCTCAATATTGTCCAGAATCGATGATGTCTTGATTGGAGCTATGCATGGTGAAGGCGTTTAATGAGTTATTTCTGTTGAGTCTCAGTCTTGAGTCATCCTGTGATTGAACATTGAGAATTCATTAGTTACTCCTATGTGAGTCAATTCAGACTGTATTTCTTAAGTACTCTTATGTGAGTCAATTCAGATTGTATTAATGAGATTGTTACTTTACTCCTCTGTGAGTCAGATTTTGGAAGATTGATATTCGAGTCTCTAGATGAGAGAGCTCTTGATATTTCTAGATTGATTCAGTTCTATGTAAACTGTTTCTCCATTAAGAGTTTTGATGAACACTTTTAGATTGGAATCATAGTATGCTCATGAACCATTGCTAGATCTTGCGAGATCTCAGATTATATTATTGAACCTCTGTAGTTCAGCCTATGATAGGGATGCGTGCACCTAAATGGGTGGAGTGCACGCATGTGCGTGTTCGCCCGTCAGGTTCGACGTGGTGAGGCCGTTGTATCCAATAATTTCTCCATTAGTTGGGGTTTTCGTCATCCAATAAAAAATCATCATTCTTTCAGATTGTTCTAGTAAAACCGGACAGAGGGAGTATAACTTCTGCCGGCGAGACAGAAAGGGCCTGGGCTTAATAATTTAGCCCACATTCACGAAAAGGCCGAGCCCAGAAAGTAGAAATGGGCCTCAATCCCCCCTCCGCAATTCTAACAAAAAATGAGCCCAAGTCGTCGTCTTCCTCCTCCCGCTGCCCCCCCCTCTCTTGTGCTCCCCCTGCCCCGGTAGATTGCAGAGAGCGGCGACTCCTCACTCCGCAGTCCCAATTCCCATTTCCTCGCCTCTCTCTCCCCAAAAGAAACCCTAAAAATCCCAACTTTCGAATTCCTCAGCTCTCTCTTTCGCTTTTTTCTGGTTCCGCCGATGCCTCATTCCAGTCCCATAGAACCCTAATTTCTTCAGTGGAACTTTAATTTGGAGGTTTACTGAAAGATTGTTTGTGTCGTGTCTGCGAAGATGTGGGTTTTTCCGGTGGAGTGCAAGTACTTGACGGAGGAGCGCGTTCAGGAATGGAGGAATTTGAATGGCAATTTTAGGCTTCCTGATCCTGCTCCGTCGCTCCGGTTCTTATACGAGCTCTGCTGGACTCTGGTATTCTCCGCGTACTCGAGTTTTTATGTTAGTTGTCTTTACTGTTTGTCTTAGTTGTATGTTCTGGATTGGGCAATGACTTGTGTGTTGTGACGATCGTTGGTAGGTTCGTGGGGACTTGCCTATCCAGAAATGTAAGGCGATTTTGGACTCGGTTGAGCTCTCCGAGAGGCGCTCCGAAGAGGAGACGGCCTCCATGTTGGCGGATATTGTTGCTCAAATGGGACAAGATGTATCTCTCTGTCTCCGTGCTCATCTCTTTTTAGTTCGTTTGATCAGTTTGAAGTTCATTTGAGTTCGAAGTGCCATTTTACCAGTGAATTTGTGTTTAACCTTAGAAGATAGCATGTATGTCGTTAGATGAATTTAGTTTTTTTGCCTTCATTAAGTAGAGAAGAGGACTGAGTTAGTTATGGATGTAGTAGTATCTTGATAGAGTTTGAACTGTACTATACATTTCCAATGTCATTAAAGAATCCTTGATGTGCAACCCTAAATAAGACTGAAATAGTATGTTTGTGAGGGATTACAATTCTCCAAAACTTGTCATGGGGATATAAACTCTTCACATGTATTAGAGAAAGAATTACTGTCTGGGACGAAGTATATGGAGTTTTGAGCTGCTATGCTTTGAAGAAGCAAATTTATAACGTGACATGTCTCTGGCTATAAGGATGGAACCCAATGTTTGATGGAAGTTAATGGAAGTATTTGCTTATATTCGGCAATCCATAGGATGCATACCTTGAAAATTGTGTAGTAGAATTTGGTTCTTACTTTTTACCATATGCATATATTTTTCTAAGTTAATTTAATTTTAAGAAAGGTAGAACTATAGGTAGAGCCTTAATTGAAATAGATGGGCAAGTAGTGCCAAGGTATGATCAATTCCGTTACTTATGATCCATTATCCATAAAGAAGGGGATATTGATAGTGATGTGGTGCATAAGATAAATGGGGGATGGGTAAAGTGGAGGGCAGCTTGGGGAGTGTTGTGTGATAGGCGTGTTCCAAAAAGGCTTAAAGGCAAGCTCTACAGAACAACCATTAGGCCTGCAATACTCTATAGAGAGGAGTGCTGGGCACCAAAGAGGAGTCATATAGATAAGTTGAATATAGCCGAAATGAGAATGTTAAGGTGAATGAGTGGGATAATTAGGAGAGATAGGATTAGAAATGAATATATTTGTGAGAGTTTAGGGGTAGCTTCTTTAGGGGAGAAGCTGAGGGAATGTAGGTTGCGTTGGTATGGGTATATGCAAAGAAGATTAATAGATGCCCCTGTGAGAAGATTAGAAGGGATGTATGTAAACAATGCTAAAAGAGGGAGAGGGAGACCTAAGAGAACTTGGATGGAGTTAATAAAAAAGGATTTGACTTTACTATCTCTTACAAAAGAAGTAGCCCAAACCATGCCTAAATGGAGGAGTTAGATCCATGTCGCCGATCCCAAATAGTTGGAAAAATGCGCCACTTGATTATGATTATAATTATGATATATTTTTCTAAGTTCTGTAACATCGTATACTTCCTAAGTGGTATCTCTAGCGCATTTAAATATAAATGGATGAAGACAGGTTCTTGTTTATATCTCTTAAGAGGAGACAAAATGATGGACATGGATGGTCATTTGATCAGAAATTGGAACGTTGATATCTTTTTAATAATGATGTATATGTTTTGAGATATGGGTGCAATTGTAATATATTTCTTGTTTATTCGCTCTTATGGGTGCCATTCTCCCATGTAAAAGCAGACTGGTTTTCATTGTTACCAGCTTTGTGATGGAAGATGGCTATATTAATATTTCATGTGCAACCTTCATGTCATGAAGCCAATCCACATATTTGGAAAGGTGTATGATCAATATGATGACGTTGAATCTTCCTATCATTGTCCCCTTTTCAGAGGGTTGCATCAGGAAGGGCATTTGGTGTAAAAACTTGCCACTATGTTTCTTTGTATGGATTTTGTACCATTTTGATTCCGACACTAACATCGCTAATATTGATGGAAGTGTTCTGTTGTTTTTTACTTACAAAATCTGTGATATTAGGTCTTGAAGAGTAGAACAAACATGGTAGAAGGAAGAAAGAATTTTGGTGCTAAATTTTTGTTTATCTAGACACACCATTATTTGATGATAGAGGGAAAATTTCTTTCCCAGTTGTATGCTGTTCTTACTGTTTTACTCTTAGGTAGCATATCTCATTATTTGAATTTGTCCAACTACCTTGGTTGACTGTGCTTTTTCTGTATTGTTGTAGTATTTATGTCTGAGGTGATTATTTTCTCACATGTGACTATGTATATTTCATTTCCAGCTTACAATGCCTGGTGATTCTCGTACACGACTTATTAAATTGGTATGTCTATGACGATCAGCTTTTGTTTTGATGTGCATGTAGAGACTATGTTGTTGTTTATTTCAGAATCCTTCCTGACATAATATTTAGGTGTCATCACTTGATAAGTTCAGAGACTATTAGTGTAATCTGACTGCGTATCAGTTTGCTCTCTGCTCATTTCATAACATTTTGTTCAATTCAATTTACAAGAAGCTGATAGAAGTCAGTGTCCCAATGATTTTATTGATACTGCTGAATATTTTGAAGAATTAAAGGTTGTTATTGAACCCATGGTGATTGTTTATATATATTTTCTTTCTGTCTAAATAAATTATAAAGAAAGATGCATAACTGGGGAGCACAGAAAAAAATCATTCATGACTACCCTTGGGGTGCTTGTCCTGTTAATTTCTACTTATTACCCTGGGTTCAGAAGTCTCCCAATATAATGCTGGGAAAGCTGGCTTTTGCAATGCTTACTGAGGTTGAGAATATGGGTGAAGGACAAGCCATCATTAATTGCTTGACGTAACTTAGAGAAGAGAGACAACAGAGATATTGATGCAGAAGTTTGATATTTTGTCTGTTAAAATCATAATGAGTAAAAGGGCCGCATCCCATCTTGGTCTCAATGGGAGAATCTACTTTGAAAATCAACATGTGGACAGCATATTCTCTGTAGATTTGTTCGTGTGAAATTATGTCCAGTATATCTTATAACAAATGTTTTTATTTGTTCTAAATAAAAACATTTAAATTGGTTTTTGTAACATTAGGAACAAAAATTTTGAGAACTTCGGGAAAACTGACCATGTAGAAATATGAGTATTAAACATTAATATTGAGTTTGTTTTATAGAAGGTTGATAGTTACAATGGCTGCACTATCTTTTTGGTTTGCATCTTCTTTATGTTCACATAGGGAAAGTGGTAAGCGGCCTTTGGCTCATTGGTAAAGGGTGTGAGACATTCCTGGGTGTTATGGATTTAAAGTTCTGCTGCCCCTATAAATAAACCCAGTTTCTCTATTGCCCTGATTAGCCCCTAACAATTGTCCTACCAGCGAGAAAAAGGGGGGAATCATGTACTTGTGTGGGAGCTTTCTTGGCATTTTTCATGTCACTATACTTTTACCTCTGATAATTGTAGATGATGCATTGTGGTAGCTCGGATTAGGCCAGTATCTCCTACCACAAATTTGACTGGCATTTTTTAAGTTATTTTTTTATTACATGAATATTTTTAAAATTCAAGAATTTTATTCAGTGGCCATTTGTATTGGTTTTTTTGTTCAACTTAGGCAAAATCAATGGTGGAGTGCAAGTTGGTTCCCGTCAGACTTTTTCAAGAGCGTTGTGAGGTGATTTGTTAATCCTATTCATATACGCTATTTATATCTTTTTTGGATTCTTTAAGTGCAAGGCTTTTAACTTAATGTCTCCATCTCTGGTTATATATGTAGGAAGAATTCTTGTGGGAATCTGAAATGATAAAGTTAAAGGCCCAAGATTTGAAGACAAAGGAGGTTAGTGTATTCAGATCACTTTGAATTTTGCCTTACTTTTTTTGTAATTATAAAGCAATGTTTAGAAGGTTTGGAGTAAGCGGTTGGCTTTTATATGAATAATATTAAAGCCTTACCATGGTGCAGGCTCTGTATTGTTTCAGAATTATCTCAACCTTGTCTTTCTTGTGATGATATAAGTTATAAGAGCCTGGAGGCACTTCTTTTGCGTGGGTGTTCACTGGAGGAACCTTAGAATTATGGTTAGGTGTGTGTTGGATAGTGGGTAAAATGGCAAACTTGTGCAGGAGTTGAATATGATCTTGAGCTGGAACATGTTTTTCAGCTTCCATTAGGGAGAAAGTCACTGACACTTGTGTACTTAGTTTAATTGAGAAGATTTAGGTGTGCAATTGAAAGAATTGGCTAGAATTGCATTTTTCCTTGTTCAAGTGATAGAAGGAATGTTAAAACCATGGTTTTCAAAACCGGACCGGACCGGCCGGTCCGACCGCGGAGAACCGGAACCGGCCGGGAAACCGGTTCGGTTCACCCGGTTTACCCCAGTCCGGTAAACCTGCCGGTTTTTTTCAAGCCGGCCGGTTAAACCGGCCGGTTTCTTTTAAACTGGACCGGTCACGGTAAAATTTTTTTTTTTTTTGAAAAAATCTCATGTTTGAGGGAGGATTCGAACCCCCCCCCCTCCCCACCATGCTTTAACCACCTGGGCTACCTATTCTCTTGTGTTAATATGATACAAAATATTTATTTAATATATATTTACCACTTATACTTCAAAACCGGGTCAATCCGGTTTGACCGCGGTCCAACCGAACCGGCCATCAATCCGGGTCAATGGCCGGTCCGGTTTTGAAAACCTTGGTTAAAACCCTGTGAAAAAGAGGGATATTTTGGGAAAAAATATATAACTTCTATGTGAAAAATTCTAATATTTCTCCGTGGGAAAAAAGAAATTTAAAATTTTTTTTAGATGATTTCTTGAGATTTAGTTTGAATAAGGGGCTGCAATTTTCGTTTGCAAGTATGGTAGACACTACCTGAGACTGATGCTTCTGTTAGCTGGGAGATATCCTCAATACTTATTGCTTGAATTAAAGTCATTACAGAATTGTGAACTAGCTTCTTAATTTGTATATAATGCATTTGGTGGGTTAGCCCTGATTGGATTTGTGGCGTTAGTATGTTTGCGGCAAGTGGAGTCCTAGTTTGAATATTTGAAACTTGTGGATCAGTGAGAAAGAGTTTTGATGTGGGTGCTTTCTATGCTTGTCTTTTCATTCTGCAGGTATTACGTGATAATTGTTTTAGTTGATTGTGCCATTTTTCTACAACAGTTGAAGTATAGGTAGTTCGTTCCAAATTTAGTTTGTCCTGGTAAATAGATCTAATGCTAGTGGCAAGTGCTGTAAAAAACATTTTATTAAAATCAATGGCATGTTAGTTTGGTCGATTATTATGGGTCTTTAGTTCTGGCTTTCGTTTGCTGGTGTAACCTGAACATTATACACCTTTAAATTGTAATGTTAAGTCTATATCTATACTCTGTGGCTTAAACATGGTTAATATTAATATGATATTTCCACCTAGTTTGTCCTATAAAAGATTGTTCTAGAAATGCTTATATGAAACGAAGTGACAAGTTTGAAACATTACAATTTGTTGTTGGATTTTTAGAAATGCAGGTGGATATATATGCTGGTTTTTTACAATTGTTACAATTCCTAGAAGCGCACAATGATTGTTCTAGAAAGGACTTGCCCCTTATCATAGTTTGTTGCAGGACTTTTTCGCAATTTTTTGCAAACTAGTTTCAGAGACTAGCTTTATTTTGTATTTCAGTGTGAATGAGATATTGACACGAACCTAGTACTTTTGCATTCTGGTGTGCTGTTTTCTTTCGATTTATATATCATCAAACTGTTATCTTATGGGTGTTTCCCTTCCGTGTGAATTTCAGGTTAGAGTGAACACTCGGCTTCTATATCAGCAAACAAAATTCAACCTTCTTAGGGAGGAAAGTGAGGGTTATGCCAAGCTGGTAGGTGGATCTTGTGTCTTCTCCAGTTTTATGATTTAAAAAAAACAATTGGTTATTTATGTTATTGCTTCGTGGTCTTGAAAATGACAGTAAAAAACTATAGTTTTGGACGCAAAGGGTTGGGGGCTAAAGAATTTGTCTCAACGTTACCAAATTCAAGTTTATCTCTTTTCACCATTCATGAAATTCATGTGTGGCATGTAATGATGTAGGCTTTGCTAAAGCCCTGGTTCTTTTATAATTTTCTTTTCTTTTAACTTGGATTAAACTTAAAGACTTTGAGATATATGAATTTTATGTGATCATTGATTGTGATGGACACCTTCAAGGGCTTTTTGGGTTGTGGGTTGATGTTTTTGATATTTTTTTCGATCATTGCATTTCTACATATCTTCAGCAATCCCTTTGATTCTTTTCTTGCCTTATGTTACTGCTGGTGATTTGAATTTTTATGTGGCTTCTTTTTTGGGGGGAGAAAGACGCACAGAGAGGGTAGCTCAGAAGCTTTCTGCATCACTTATCTGAATTAGAGAAGCATACTTGAACTTGAAAAAAAAATATTTGTGGCTCCTCATTTTGCCAGGAATATTCTGGCTTGCCAGGAAAGAACTTTTTAAGCACAGCCTTGTGATCAAGCGTTAAGAGGTCAATTGGCTAAGGTAAAAGTTAGAAAAGAAAAGTTTCTTTCTTGCTCGACACGGAAAGATTCTGGAAAAGCTTCGAATCAAGTCTAATATGAGTTTTAAGATTGAAGTACAGCGGACTTTTTCAAATTAAGAGGTCTGTGGTTCACTAGCATTCCAGATCCGTGTTAAAAGCAAACTCTGTTGGTCTGTGGTCCACTCAGTGGCAGTCCTTAGAAATAGGACACGAGCGAAAGGCTGCTTTGTTTTGGTCAAATGCGGTTATCTAAGAATCAAAGTGCCAAGTGACTATAGTATTTACTTTGTCTAGTAGCATTAAGCTAATTTTTTCTCCTTCATATTGTGTTTGAAGGTGAGCTGCTCCTTGTATGTGAGCTTTTTGAGATGCCAAAAATGGCTGTAGATGGTTTAAACTGAAAGTTAACTTATTGGTCTATTTAGACCTTAATATTTGACATGTAACATGAGAGTTCTAGTCTTCTAGCAGTATTTTTTATCCTTCGCTGATGCAATGTTGCCTGCTTCTTGCTTGTGTGATAGTTTTTTTACTATATTTGTGATTGGTGATTAGTAACTTATGCATTCAAGACTATGGCTTGGTGCTTAAGGGCTGGTTCTATGGGAAGCAAACCACACTTTTTACCCTTTGGTTGCTGAACTGTTGTATTTGCTACTGTACCCTGCTGTACCACAGTTCTGTTCTGTTCACTGTTAGGAAAAGAAATGCTTGTGCAAAGAAAGGAACATATTTTGGATTACTCTTCAATTGACATATGGATTACTTCCCCTGGTTTTGGCTTCTGTAGGTCACTCTTTTATGTCAAAGTTGCCCTGAAGCATCAACTCAGAAGAACTCTATTGCAACAATTAGCACAATTAAGGTTGTAATGGAATTTCTTTTTTATTAACATCTTATTTCTAGAATGTTTATCCTTATTTGTAAAGATCTACCTTGTGCAGTCATTGATTGGTCACTTTGATCTGGATCCAAATCGTGTTTTTGATATTGTAAGTTCATCCATCCTTATTCTCCTTTTCTTCAGCCCCTTTGTCTTCATGTCTTTCTTTAATTTGCTGCTGCTTCTTTTTGAATGTTGAAAAGGAAAAGGTCCATTTTAAAAAAAATTACCCAATCATTCCCATTCTGTCGAATCTGGCTGGTTATAGGACCTAACATAATCAGGAGGTGAAAAAATAGGTACGCTCAGTCCCCGTCCGCTCGCTGCCTGCAAGGAGCTGACGTGGGAAGTGGGAACTCCTAGGCCCTGCTCATCATACCGAGCAGACATTGGGGGATGGGGGGAGTTTACATTGCATTACTCAACTGGGACTGTGAAATTGTCATACTTAATGTCAATATAACAATAAGGCAGACTTTCGTTGTTTTGATTAGTACATTTTGTAAAATTGTAAATGATAAGTTGATTGAAGTCGTCAATTGTTTGGGTTTATGTCATTGACTGGAGCGAAGTCAAGTGTTAACTTTTTTAATTAACCACTTGGTTGCCAAAATTTGTGTGTATTAGCTGCCATGACTGGTTACTATGCGATCACCTTGTTTGGGGGTTCTGTGACTTCCTACTAATGAGGTTTGTGGAGTGACTAAGGTCTCTCCTGGTACTTTATATATTTTCTCCTGTTGAGGTATGGATGAAGTTATTGCTAGTTTTTAAGATGTTAAGAAATTGACTAACAATATTTACCAAACTAAAAGTTCCCCGCAAGCACCACTAAGGCACTAAGCATTGCTCGTGAACCAGAAACGAACACTCACAATTGTGTTTTCTTTTTTTTTTGGCGGGGGGGGGAGGGGGGGGGGGGGGGGGCGAGGGAGTGATTAAACCAGGAACCTTGGACTTGGATAGTATGTTAGGTAGCCTTGAGAAATCAATGTTTACTTTTTATTCTTATAAAAAGGAGTATAAATTGATGTTTAGAGTTGTATTGGTAGAAAATAGGTTGAATTAGAGGCTCAGATGATGAACCTGTTCAATTAAAAGTCACAATGTTACTACCCATGCGGTTTTTGACAAAATTTAACAAGTGTATTATTAGACATAATCATAATCATAATCAAGTAGCGCCTTTTCCCAACTATTTGGGGTCGGCGACACGGATCTTACTCCTCCATTCCAGCCTGTTTTGGGCTACCTCTTTTGTAAGAGATAGTAAAGTCAAATCCTTTCTTATTAACTCCATCCAAGTTCTCTTAGGTCTCCCTCTCCCTCTTTTAGCATCGTTTACATGTATCCCTTCTAATCTTCTCAGAGGGGCATCTAAAGGTCTTCTTGCATTTTATTTTATTTTTGGAGGTGGATCATGTCTTATATTATTTTTTTTTTGGAAATATGTCAGGTTTTAGAGTGTTTTGAACTTCAGCCAGAGAATAAGATGTTTGTTGACCTGATACCACTTTTCCCCAGGGTACGGAAGCAATGGAATCTTTCAGATAGTTCCACTGTGCAATTGCTTGTCAATGTTTACAGATTCTGATTTCTGACTAGACCTTTTTCATATATTTTTTTTCCATATATTTTGCAGTCTCATGCTACTCAAATTCTTGGATTTAAATTCCAGTATTACCAGCGAATGGAAGTAAATGACTCAGTGCCATTTGGTCTGTATCGTCTTGCAGCTGTTTTGGTTAAAGAAGATTTTGTTGATCTTGATAGCATGTGAGTTTTTTTGCTGTTATAGTGCTGGATTTTGGTTTCTTTGGCTATCAATACTTTGTTTTCCATCCTTGTATTTCAGATCCTTTACTTAATTGTTTTGGTCTAATTGGTTCTCACACAATGCCAACATTTGTTTTCTTCTTGATATTTATTAGATGTGGAATTCAAGTTTGTAGTAGACTGTGGATGCTTGTGACGCATATTCATTGTGTCTGTTGTTAATAGTTCTCAAATGCTAAGCATTTATGAATGAGTATCTCTGCTGCGGTATGTAGGGTCCTTTTGAAGGGAGGAAGTCACGATCTTCTTAAAGTCCTAACTGCTGACGGGCGTTAATAAGGATCAATCATGTTTTAAATATTTGGGTCTTGGTGGAAGTAAATCTGAATATGGTGGAAGATGCGTTTGCAGTTTTCTTGGGCTTGCCTGTGGTCTTCTACGTATTAAGGGAACACTTGATGATTACCCATTGCAGTGTTTCCCTTCACAAATTTTAATTGCTGTAATGAATATAGACAGAGATTTCTTGTTTAAAATGAGACTGCGAAGGGGCTATGACTCTGCTTCCCTCATTGAGATCAAAGATAAAGATCAATTTTCTTTTGGATTAGATTTATCGGAAATAATCAGTACATCCAATGAGACAGGTCTTATGGGGCCTTATCTTCATCTTGGAGGCTTGTATTTCGTTTTCTTTGAAGAGTGTATAATTGTGCTTCTCCGAGTAAGAAAATATCCGTGCTGTGACAAAATAGAAGGCTGTGATGGTAGTAGTTTTTTTTTCACTATGCAGCTAAAAAGGGTTTGCAATTTCAATCTTTTCAATGGTAATAAAGATAAAACCCTTTTTTGTTGGGGGTTTCTTCGTCAAGTTAGTTCTATTTCAGTCAGCTTGAGGCGTCTTCTGTTCTAGTATCCAAATTTGACTCTACTTTCTTATTGGTATAAGAGGTGATATGTCTAATATCACTACATACATGGTATATGAGTAGTTTTAAAGAAAGGTAATGGCTGTAATGGGCTTTGCATTACCAGTCGTAAGTAGTTGAGGAAGAGGCGCCTGGTCTTCGGATGAGTGAATGATGTGATGAACAGCACACTATATAATGGAATTGATTTATCAGATGAGCTGGCATGCAACCTTTGCTGGGCTTGGTTAAGCCATATAAAAGCATGTGATGTGTGGATGAGCATAACAGTGTTTATATCATTGAAATGAAACTATGGGTGGAACCCCTGTTTTCCAATAGAAGGTGTGATATGTGAAAGAATTTTCTACCTCTAATCAGAGGATCCCAAGTGAACAGGTTTCGGGAATTATGATTGTGAGCAGAAGGCATTGTCGTGTTAATTAGTTAAGAAAAGCATCTTTGTTGGGAGCTTCTACGAAAATTTGGTGGTCACTGATGTATGATTAATCTCTTCTACTTCTCATTACTGTTCATTGTTTATGTGTGATTTGTTTGCTTTAGAGGGCGAGCTCTTCGCATGTTAATCTGATGATAAGACCATCTTGGAGTTTGACAGTTTTGCTCCGAATATGCCTTTTCATTGGATTGTTGGGCATTTGTAAATGTCATATTATTTGGGGGTGAGGACAAACCTGCATATCATGTGATGTATCCGGCTGTTGTCATAATAAAGTTGTTATACAATGTTGTTAAATATTTAACTGGCTGAAGTGCTTGGGGGAAGGTGATTTTTGTGGCAGTGAGCGCTCAAAGTGCTTTAAGTTGTGGCAGTGAGCGCTCAAAGTTTGTATTGTTCAGTACTCAACTTTAAATTATTGTGCTTGAATTTCGGTTGACCTTAAGTTTGAACATTATGTTATCTAGTAACCTTGCCATCTCTCTTTGAGATAAAGTTGTGACCTTGCCATCTTTGTTTGAGATAAGGTTGTGATTGATTGATATATTCGGGGTGAATGCTCTTGAACTCATGATTTTTTGGTTATGTCTGTTGATCAATTTTGTGCGGTTGGCTCCATGTTATGTTGTATTTACAAAAGTTAGAGGACATCTGTTGATCAATTTTGTCCTGGTTGTGTCATGGTTGTCAGCCATTGGATGAGTTCATAGATTTTGACTGTGTATATCATCTGCTTTTCAGATGTGCTCATTTACTTCCCAAGGACGAAGAGGCATTTGAACATTACCACACATTTTCAGCAAGACGGCTTGATGAGGTTGCTCTCTTAAGTTATAATTCCTTTCTGCTTTAGTTTATGGCATGTCATGCATGGAAGTGGGCTGGGTAACTATTCTGTAAAGTACTTCTAACTGCCACATTAAAATCAAATGATTGTCTGGCGTCAACCTGTGAAATTATCTTTTTTTACCGTTATTTCTCGAATATACTTTTCCCTCCTTTATGTTCTTTTGTTGATTATTCCTCTCTACTTCAAATGTGAACTGTTACTCATCACTATCTAACGTACATCAATTATTTGTTATATTGTATAATTTTGCAGGCTAATAAGATTGGTAAAATAAATCTTGCTGCCACTGGGAAAGATTTAATGGATGAAGAAAAACAAGGTGATGTAACAATAGATCTATTTGCTGCCCTTGATGTGGAAACTGAAGCTGTTGCAGAGCGATTTTCCGAGCTTGAGAGTAACCAGAGCTTGGGCTTGCTGTGCGGGTTTCTTTCAGTGGATGACTGGTAAGTTGGTCTGAAGCAAATCTTCTTCATGTAGCATTATGTTTGATCCCGGTTTTTTATGCCCCTCCGTATCCTGTTCTAAAGGATCTCACTTTTAATATTTGGGTGTCTGACAACTATTTAGATGTATTTCTATGTTTAATGCTGCTTTTCTTTTCATGCAAATTGATCCCCAATCTAGTGGTTTATTTCTTTGGAAAATAACTGGAATATTGTGTGAGCTCTCTCCATGGCATGAAGAAGTGCCTAGATATGCCTAACAGCTTAAGAAATGAATAACATTTTCGTATGGGTCCATTTACACCTCTCTTCTTGGAAGTATTTTTAGATACCTCATTCTTATTTAGTTGTGTGTTATTTACCGAATCATGATTCCTTTTCTGAAGCCAATTACTAGGTCATTTCGCTAAAAGGTTTTTTAATTGATTCTTAGGTACCATGCACAGATATTGTTTGATCGGCTCTCTCCTCTTAATCCAGTTGCACATAATCAAATTTGTCAGGGTTTGTTTAGGTAAAATCCTCGGTTTCACATCCTTTACTGTTCAATATTATGTTTATAATTGTGATGTTGATATCTGTCTCATTTTAGAATATGCAAACTTAAATCTGAAGTAGTGGATATATTGATTTCGTTAGAGTATATTTGCTGGCCATATATTTTCTTAAGCCTATAGTACTCCCGCCATCACATATTAGTTGTCCACATTTGAAAAGTGGACATTGAAGCAGCCAAATCCGCTAACCCTTTAGACTCCAACCCTGTGAGAAGGAAAACATGAAATAGGACAATTACTATGGTTTTTTTTTTAACATCTAGAAACTTAATGTGGAACAGAGGGAGTATAGTCTTTCATATTACCAATGGCAGTTTTGCCAAAGCTTATTTGTTTCTTTTGGCTCAAGTTCATTCCTAATTTAGACCTCTTCAGCCTCACCTCTCTGGAGATTTTACGGATTAGGGCCTGTCCTCAGCTAGAGGACCGATTACCTCCCGGCTTTCGGGAGTTACTTATTTCAGTCTATAGTACTCACTTCGTCCCATATTAGTTGTCCACGTTTGAAAAGTGGGACATTGAAGCAGCCAAATCTGCTAACTCTTTATACTCCAACCCTATGAGAGGGAAAACATGAAATAGGACAATTAATATGGGTATTTTTTTAAAAATCGAGATAATTAATGTGGAACAGAGGGAGTATGGTCTTTCACATTACCAACGGCAGTTTAGCCAAATCCTATTGGTTTCTTTTGGCTCAAGTTAATTCCTTTTTTAGTATCTGCTTTAAATTAGGAGGTCTGATCCTTCTATAAGGATTGACCACTCTCTTTTGTAATTCAGACTTCTCTGTTTCTTAATACATGATGTCCCTTCTCCTCTAATTACCCTAATTAGGGCATTCCATCAGATTTAACTGATTTTTAGCTTGCTTTGAATTTTTTCTCTTGACTGGAACAAAGTGATTACAACTATGAAGTTTCACCTGTAATATTAGTCGAAAGAATGTGGCATTATTGTTAGGAGTTCCAAAATCGGATACTAAACAAACCAACGGCAAGTGTGAATATAGTGTTGAGGCTTGTTTGGAAGTACGCAGATTTGACTTGTGAGGTTGCGATTTGAACCTAGGTCTTTCTGTCTCAGCTACCATGTTAGGAACCAAATCTGGTAAAGCTTAAGAATTAAAGGGAATCAATAAGAATACCCATGAATTCAACTCTGAAATATTTCTTGTTTTAAAAAACTTCCGACTCATGCAAGCATGAATGACATGCAGATGCTTGGACTTATACTCCCTCCGCCCAATATTACTTGTCTACATTAGAAATCCAAAATGAACCAAAAGAAGTTTAACTCCGCCCAATATTACTTGTCTACATTAGAAATCCAAAATGAACCAAAAGAAGTTTACTTTGGTTTTCTAATGCGGACAATTAACATTAGGCAGAAGGAGTATAAGCTTAAGTATTCGGGGAAAGTATCTAATAACGATAAAAAACCAAAGGGAACCATGAATCAACTCTCAAATATTTCTGTTCCTTTTGTTTTGACAATGCACAGGATTAAGGGTGATAGCCCGAAAAATAGTTCTTTTTTTATAATTCTGTTTCCTTCATCCAGGGTCATTGAAAACACCATCGCTCCAGCTTATGTTGCTTTTAGTCGATTCCATCTGCAAGGAGTTGGTTGTGATACGATAGAAGCAAATCACTTTTCACAGAGTACTTTAATTGATCTACCTCGAGAATTGTTCCAGATGCTTTCATCTGCTGGACCTTATCTTCACTGCGATACTATACTTTTGCAGAAGGTATGTTCAACCAGTTTTACTGGTGATGTTCCTTAGTATTGTTGGCGGATTATGGCATAGAATAAACTATATAAGAATTCAAATTACCTTTTGTACAAGTGAAGCTGCTTACTTGTTTTTCTGATACGTTTCTTTTTTTTTTGCTTTGACTCTCTTGAATCACAATTTCTCTAGGTTTGCAGAGTGCTGAGAGGATATTACTTGTCTGCCAAAGAACTTGTTAGTAACGGTGCAGGCTTTCCTATTGCTCCTGAGATAGATAATTGTGGTGGAAAAGACCATCGTCTTCATTTTAAAGACGCTCGAATGAGGGTTGAGGAAGCTCTGGGAACATGTTTACTTCCTTCTTTGCAGTTAATACCTGCAAATCCTGCAGTAAGTCAGGAGATATGGAATCTACTGAGTCTCTTACCATATGAGGTTATTTACTAAGCCTTTTGATTTTCATAGTATCGGAAATTTAAATTAGGATATTGAATGGAATGTCATTGTCTTATGATCAGGTCCGTTATCGATTATATGGTGAGTGGGAAAAGGACGACGAGCGAATTCCAGTGGTTCTGGTGGCAAGACAAACTGCAAAGGTACATGTTGCACTTTGGTAAATCTTCTTCATTCTGTTTGAATGTGTATTTCCATGACAATGACATTCCTTGTGATTGTTATTGTGGTGTAGCGTTGTTTATCTGGGTTTGTACGTTGTTATTTATCCAAGCAATTCCTATGGACATGGAATCTTAAAAAAACCACTTTTTTAGGAGAAGAGGGGACACGATACGGACACGGGGACATGGCATTTTCCCAAAAAGTAGGATACGACACGGCTAATAAAAGTTATTTATATAATTTTTAAATAGTTTTTTGGTATTGTAGCTCCACAAAAAGCCCTTAAATATGTTCATAGAAACTATAAAGAAATTACCATTTTCCTAATTAGCCTTTTGACCCAGGTTTTTTTTTTGGGTTTTTGGCGTAGTACTTTTTTATCCAAATGTAGTGAGCCTGACCATAACCCGGTCTGGCAGAGCACCCCTTTGAAATTTGCAGCACCTTTGAATTTGGTGATGTAAAACCTGGAGATACCCCTTCCCCCCTCCCCCTTTTCTCTCTCCACCTTCCTCTCTCTGTCCGATTCCCTACGGGAGCGCGATTCCTCCGGATTCCAATGCTGCCGACTTGATTGCGCCATAGATGGATCTCCCCAGCCTTGCCGTGATTCTCCAGGCGGCGCTCAGCCCCCACCCGCAGGAGCGGATGGCCCCCTTTCTCCGTCTCCCTCTCTCTGTCCGATTCCCTCCGGGCGTGATCCCTCCAGATTCCGACGCTGCTGACTCTATTGTGCCGGAGATGGATCTCCCCAGCCTTGCCATGATTCTCCAGGCGGTGCTCAGCCCCCACCCGGAGGAGCGGAAGGCCGCCGAGCGTGTCGGAAATGTGTCTGCTTTTTTTTTTAATTCCTGATACGGCTGGGACACGCAGGCAGTCTTGTCGCTGCCGTAACTGTGTCTGACATGTATTGGATACGGATATGGAAGCCATTTTGCTGTGTCCGAGCTTCCCAGTTGTTTACCATAGCTGAGTACACTAGAAGTCAGTTTCTTATTGTTCTGCCTTTTCCCTTATCTTTGTACAGCTGGATACTCGGAGGATATTAAAGCGGCTTGCAAAAGAAAATTTGAAGCAGCTGGGTCGCATGGTGGCTAAGCTTGCTCATTCTAATCCAATGACTGTACTCCGCACAATTGTCCATCAGGTTAGTTTAGATGTATTTCATGACAGTTTTTTGCAAGTCAAATTGGCTTTGTTCAATATTTAATGTAAAACGGCGAAGCGAATAATCAGTTCTTGGTGTTATAGGATACTAGTGGAAGTACATGTGCAACCAACTCTCAAAATTTTGTTTGTCTCATATTGTGTTAACATTTGAAAAAGTGTCCTGTCACATCTATGTGGATCGTCGGATTTAGCTGCATCTACCCGACATGAGAGTCATCAGACCGTGATCTGATGGCTCCCCACATGCAGGGCAAATATTTTCAAATATGCGTCCCATACCATTATTATGTAACTTTTTTAACTTAGGTGCCTCTTTAATTGTGTTGATGTATGCAGTATTTTTGGCCAAATTCCATCTTTTTTTTTCGTGGTACTCGCTCTCCTTGCTGTAACATTCACTTAACTCTTTCGCAAAAAATATCTAATTTTTTATAGAACCCTAATTTTACATGGGTGGGATTGTGATAAACACCCAGTAACTAAAACTTTGATCCACTTGGTAATGAACGAACACATTAGGGTGCATGAGAGAGTGGAAAAAGATTTTCTGTTTCAATCTTGTTTTCTGAAGCTGCAATGATCAGAAGGTCTATGTGATTCTTCATTTCCTTCATGCTAGGTTGTTGCGCAATGACTGCCATGCTAACATATCTAAGTTATTCAACAATTATAATCCCACTTGCTTGCCCTGTATACTGTACGTAATCAGTAAACAGAATCATAAGCACATATGGGTTGTACATCTCCATTAGTTTCCTAATTCTGAGATGTCATTAGCAAAAACTACCATTGGCTTTTTCATTGACACACAATTGGATTCGAAACTAATGGTTAATTCACCAAATTTAGTGCTGCCACTACTTAACTTCCTTGTTTTGCATTATTATTTGAGATGTAAACACTTAGAGAAGTGTAGTAGTTGTTTATGCTAATAGAAATTGTCAAGCAAGCTATAGCAAAAAAAATTGTAGCATAACCGGGCATGGAACAATACCTTGGCAGTTGAATTAAACAATTTTCAGAACTGAGGGTAGAAGGCAGGCCTGATTGGGGTGTTTTATCAAACAGTTGGCTCACATTGTATATCTGTTCTAGTGGCTTCAGAAATTCTAGTGTTACTGCACAGCACCTTTTATTTCATCTACTGGTATCCTCAAAACACTTCCCATCATTGGGAGTGTCACCGAAAGTCATGCGCCCAGGTCAAGTATAAGATTAAACAACATAAGTTGCTATTTTGATCGGGTATAAATTAATTAGTGCTCAAATTTGAATCTGCTGTGTATCCTCTGAACACTTGTCATTGTGACTGATGGTACCTTAAGGGAACCTGGTTAATACTGTGATTGGGGTATGCGGCGCTAATGATCCTTAACTGGCAAAGGGTCTCCACAACGTTCTTTTTTTGGGTAGATTCTTTTCACCTCCTGACCTTTGACAAAATTACTCTGACACCCTGTCACCATTCAAAATATATTCATACGTAGCCCTAGGATAAGTGCCTTACCCTAGGATAGGTGCCGTTAATAAAACTAGAGAGTGAGCAAAGTCCCTCTGCATGTACCTTAACTCTTTCATCCCATATGTACCAAAGGTGCGGGGAGACAAGTGTAGTTTTGTCAAAGGTCAGGGTGTGTAAGTGCAGTTTACCCGTTTTATAAGTGAATTTAGGGATACCTAGTCCCTGATCTCTATCTGGCTGTGTGAGTTCCTACTCCCATTTATAGCTTGTTGGCAAGGATTTTATATGGAACTTTCTTACCTATGCAACCTCCTGTAGAGGTCCTACAATGGGATTGTTAATAATCTACCGTTGATATTGCCATACATTTTTGCATATTGAACAGTTCATCATGTCCCTTGTTGAGTGTGAAATGTGGCTTTCATTTCTTTTGAATATATTGGCCTTAGTGTGTTATGGAATTAGGTGAAGTGTTAAATAAAAGCTAAATTGCAACTGCCATTTGCAGATTGAGGCATACAAAGACATGATTGCACCTGTCGTTGATGCTTTCAAGTACTTGACACAGGTACTCTCTCTCGCTCTCTCTCTCTGTGCCCTCTATGGTAAAGAAATATTTTTCAAATGAGTTCTTCTTGTAATATTTTTGCCCATGCAATATGTCGTGAAAAGAAATCTAATGGTTACAGTTCAAATTGTTAAATATGTTGCATGCCTTGATTCCTGTTTTTTTTTTCAATCAGAATCTAATTATATGTTTGGCCTCTCCGATATTGTTAGTCATGTTGGAAATTCTTGGAAAGGGAAATGAGATATTTTTAAGTGAAAATAGGGAGGTAGCAGTTCCCAGAAATGATCTGACTGTTGTATTACTTGGACAAAAAAAGGTCATATTACTTGGCGAGGAGTACATTTTTCCCAGCCCACTTTTCCCTTAAAAATCCTTTTCCCTCAGTTCACCCTTCTCTTCTTCTGCTGGCCCGCCAGTGGGCGCCCCCCTGACCGCGACCCCTTGTCCACCCCAGCCTGGGGGGAACTTGCACAAAGCAGGGCCTATTATTCCTTACGAGGATTCCAGTGTCTCTGCTGTGCCAGTAGGAAGGCCAGGGATGCAGAGGATTCAGGGGCCGGCAGAGACATTTTATATCTTTTTTTTTCGGGGAGTGGAGTGGGGTTGCATCTTACCAGGGACGTAGCAGGGCGACCAAGGTCGGCATCCCAGCGCCTGGGGCTGGCGGTGTTGGCGGTGGATGAAGAGGTCATAAAGGTTAAGGTGAAATGAAGGGATACAAAAAATATTTTTAACATAAAGAGGTCTGAACTGAGGGAGACTGTGCTGGGAGAATGGGTATCCATTGGGTAGTTGTTATCCTGGAGAATAGCTCTTGAGACAATTGGATATTTCACTATTTTGTCAGTTGAAGAAGCAGGACTAAGCATTGAAGTAAAAAGGGACTTGTGTTCTGTATCCAAGTAAACAAAGCCTAAAATTCGTAATTGTAAAAATTAATTGTTTATTATCATCGTAGGTTAAATGAAAGGATTTGGGTTGTGCTATCTCCTACAATTGAGTTGGCACAAATTAGGCAAGACTTAGGATCCATGTTGTCGGCCTCAAATTATTGGGAAAATGCCAAATTCTAATTACAGCAACATTGAATAAGTAGCAGCCCTCCTATGATTGCAAATTTTTTCCTATTGTTGGTAGCTGTATGGTTGGGTAGTAGATGGATGACATTTTACCTTTGTATTAGTTTTATATGATCAACAATCTGTTTTTTTGCTTTGGTTCAAAAGCTGTGTTATGAATTCAGCCACAGTTAATACAATGATTAATGGGCGCGGCGCACTGGCAGCTCAAGGAAATATAATTTTTGTAGTTTGTTTATTTTAAAGCGAAGGGCAATTTCATTGACATGTGTGGGATATGGGGAGGATACATGCACATTTGTCTCATATATTTCATTCCATGCTAATAAGTGAAACTAAGAAATGAAATGAAATTATATTATGATTACATTATGATTATGATAGATTTTAAGATTAAATCTGGATTTTAAAAAAAAAATGATAAATCTGCCAAATGTTATGAAATTCAGTGAATGGAAAGATATCGTGATTTGTTGTTCATTATCGTTATCACCAAGTTATTCTAGGGATGTTCCTTTTGTGGTCATAGGTTGCATTTGAATCATAATCATAATCAAGTAGCGCTGTTTCCCAACTATTTGGGGTCGGCGACATGGATCTTACTCTTCCATTCAAGCCTGTTTTGGGCTACCTCTTTTGTAAGAGATAGTAAAGTCAAATTTTTTTTTAATAGATTCCAACGAAGTTCTCTTAGGTCTCCTTCTCCCTCATTTAGTATCGTTTGCATGCATCACTTTTAATCTTCTCACAGGGGCATCTATTGGTCCTCTTTGCATATGCCCATACTAACGCACCCTACATTCCCTCAGCTTCTCTTCTAAAGGAGTTACCCCTAAATTCTCACGAATATATTCATTTCTAATCCTATCTCTCATAATTATCCCACTCATCCACCGTAACATTCTTATTTCGGCTACATTCAACTTATTTATATGATTTATCTTTAGTGCCCAACACTCTCCACTCAGAGTATCGCAGGCCTAATGGCTGTCCTATAGAACTTGCCGTTAAGCTTTTTTGGAAAACGCCTATCACACATTCCCAAGGCTGCCCTCCACTTTACCCACCCCACATTTATCCTATGCACCACATCACTATCAATATCCCCTTTATGGATAATGGATCCTCAGTAACGGAATTGATTTCACCTTGGCACTTCTTACCATCTATTTCAATTAAGGCTCTACCTATAGTTCTACCTTCCTTAAAATTAAATTTCATGCACTCTGTCTTAATCCTACTTATTTTAAAATTTTTTGATTCTAGAGCATCCCTCTGCAATTCCAGTTTCATATTCAAACCTGCTTTACTCTCATCAATTAAAACTACATCATCTGCAAAAAAGCATACACCAAAGTACATTATCTTGTAAATGCATACACATAGGTTGCATTTGAATGACAAATGCAAATAAAAACTAGGGATGTTCCTGTAAGAATGTTGGAGGGGATGCAAGTGGGAGAGACCAAAAGAAGGAGAAGGAAACTTAAGTGAACTTGGATGGTGATAATAACGAAAGATATAACTTTGTTTTCTTTTATGAAAGATTTGGCAGAAAACAGGCCAGTGTGGAGGTATAAGGTCCATGTTTTTCAAAATGTTGGGAGAAAGCACTTCTTGATTAGGTGGTCAGGTGTAATTTTACATTTTTCACTGTAACAGTTATCTGGGAGATATATTCCAGTCCTTTAATGTGTATTACTTATTATTGTTGTTGTGGAGGTTGGCTCTATCCATGTTCGTTTCTTTGTCATAAGATGTGAAGCTGGAGTAGCCAATATTTTGTAAGGTTAGAACTTCAACTATGAACGTCACTAATTTTTTTCTGTTTCCAATTTATACAGCTTGAATATGATGTCTTGGAGTATGTTGTGATTGAACGTTTAGCACAAGGGGGTCGGGAGAAGCTTAAAGATGATGGACTTAACTTGTCTGACTGGCTTCAATCGCTTGCTTGTTTTTGGGGCCACTTGTATGTAGTTACACTTTTATTAATGACTTTTTTTTCTCTTATTTCTCATCACCATCACCACTGCCGCCACCATCATCATCGTCATCATCATCATCATCTCTTGACTATTGGCATTTTTGCGGGTGCAATGGTGTGCATGATTGGTGTAAGTCCATTTTTGTAAGTTGACTCATATACTCCCTCCGGTCACCTTTAATAGATACAGTTGATTTTCAAATGAACTAAAAATTAGTTTTTAGTTCATTTAAAAATCAACTGCATCTAACCAATGGGGTGTTGGTGTGATGGCCAGGGCATGCCCGATGCATACGATGGGTGGGCCTTGTATGCACCCGAGGGGATTGGCGACGGGATACGGTGCTCTAAGAGGTCGGTTGCCCGGCCCCTTCTAGTCGGGTCCTAAGGATTTGGACACCCCTCTTTATAAAAAAAAATCAATTGTATCTACTAAAAGTGACCAGAGGGAGTATCACATATATAAGATAATGTTCATATAAAAATGTGATAGGTATTATAATCTAGTTAAATTTGAAAACTTATATTTGGTTGTTTTCTTATGATTGGACAGCATAAGCATTTGTCTGGTAACTTAAGATTGCATTATGTAAGAGATAGAACATTTAAGTTGAAAGGATAATTGAGACGGCTCTATAGAATAAAACAGATAGGTAATAAGGGCAAGGATATTAACCAGTATAAATCCTAGAAGGAAGAGCATGCAAAAAGCCGAGGAGAGGCAACAAAATCATGCAGAGTGGAAGAGAAAATTGAAGATACGAAGAGATCTTTGTTATAACGGAAGCTATTTGTCTTTGATATTTGTATTTATTAACGTTATATTTTACTCCTAAAATACTATATAAAAAGTCTTCATAATGAGCATTTTTTGGTGATTTAACTTTTTAGCCTATTATAATTTGATCGCAATCGTAGTCACAAGGGAAAAGTTAATGTGGGTCGACAGTATGCATATAATATAAAATTCCTGCTCGCCTAGATTCTGCACGATTGATCATCCGCCTCAAAGCGCCTGGCACATAAGTGTGGGCGTGCATCAGGCACATGTGGAATCGTAACTATAATTTTTGTAGGTTGCAAATAGTTGTTAGCTTTATGTTGAGGACTAGTCATTTCTACTATGTGCAGGTGCAAAAAGTATCCTTCAATGGAATTGAGGGGCTTATTTCAGTATCTTGTGAATCAATTGAAAAAGAGGAAGGGGATTGAACTTGTTCTGTTGCAGGTATCTTGGTCTCTGTGTGTGTTTTGTGTGTGTGTAAGCGCGTGACACTTAAGTTGGAAACACTCAATACTTGGGTGTTAATAATGCAGATACTTAATTTGGAAATGTGTAGTAAATTAGTCAGGTTATTTCCATTTAGTATAACTTTCTAGTTCTCAACGTGCTGTATGGTATAGGAACTTGTCCAACAAATGGCAAATGTCCAGTACACAGAGAACATGACAGAAGAGCAGCTTGATGCAATGGCTGGGAGTGATACACTTCGTTACCAAGCTACTTCATTTGGGATAACTAGGAATAATAAGGTGGTTTTTTGTTTGTTATGCATATATTGAAATATGTAAAGGGCTATTTGTTTACCTCTCTTTTGAATATTTTTGTTAGAAGTTGCGAGATAATATTTTGTTCTCTTTAGTTGAATTCCCTAAACTTAATACACTAGTTCTAATGATTATATGTTGTTGCAGGCACTTGTTAAATCTACAAACAGGTTAAGGGATTCATTGCTTCCAAAAGAAGAGCCTAAGCTGGCTATTCCTCTTTTACTACTAATAGCCCAATACCGTTCCACGTGAGATTTTTTTAATTATTTATTGTTGTTTTGATCTCTCTCTTTCTTATACATACACATGCATATTTTGGTTAAATGACCAGGTGTGTTTTTCACTTCAATGATATCTAGAACAGTGGTGTTAATATTTGAATAGATTGTAAAGTCTGGTTTCACATCTGAGAATTCTTGTCAGTCCTCCAAAGAAACCATTGATAAATAGAGCATTGGTTTAACGGACTGAGGCAGTTTGGGGGAAAGGGGGGGGAGGGGGAGGGGGTGTAGCTATTCTATTTTCTAAGTGATCTCTTTGGCTGTTTCAAGAAAGACTCGCAAAGTCATTTTATGGGTGTTGTATTTTTCTGTCTGAAATGTGACACAGAGCATATGGGATGGGGAAGTGGAAGAGAAGTTTAGAACTTGTCTGGAAATTTCAGGAGCTTTTCTTTAGTTTCTAGACACTCCATTGGATCGTAAGACTGCATTTGGTGAAGCTTAGAAATAATTGAAAGGTACTTTGATAAAATAGTTAAAAGAAGTAAAAAAAGTGATATGTTTGGCTAGATTCTTCCCCTTGTTAGCTTTATTTGTTTTTCTTCTTATAGAGAGAAATAATTGTGACACTAATCTTTCCATTGTAAAGGTTGTCTGATGAAATAGATAGCCAAATATGGAAGCTTTATAGTGAGAAGAGTGATTATGTGCAATTTCATTAGCCAGTGGAATGGCTTGTTACCGATATCGAGATTGCAGAGCTTGGTTATTAGATCTCGGCCTTCCACTGCTCTCTTTCTGCTACTGCCGCCATTGGGTCTACCCTGGTAGGACAACTTACCATGAAAACATTGACTTAAATTGCGGTGGAGACAGCATGCAACCCCCCCCCCCCCCCCCAAAAAAAAAAAAATTTAGGGTTTCTTTCAACTTCTACATTGGTTCGAAGAAGGAAGACAATGGCTGAGTCCATGTTTGTTTCCAGTTTGGTTCAACTGTTTTAATCAAGCTCGGTAGTTTTCTGAGTGGTTCAACCTTCCAATTTTATGTTTACTGTTTTGAGTTCTATTGATTCAGTCTATTGGAAATTGGTTCAAGCTGTTCTTAATTGTGTCCACACTTATCTCAATCCAGTTCACATTAATTCGAACCTCGATAACCGAGACAAGACCGAGAACCAAGATGTGGCTGGTAGCCAATGATGGGTAGGCTCCAATTGTTTGAAACTATTAAGCTCATAAATATAAAGTGGGTGGACGACATAATGCATAATTACCTCCACTGTTTTTCAAGGGGAAACAGCTAGGCGGTTCTTCTGCTAGCTATAATATGTAGGCATTTTACACTTGAAACTGCTGTATAAGTTGTTCCTAATTGCAGCATAGATGTGGACCTTACTATGGAACTTGATTAATATGTTCATGTTCTGCTATTCAACTTTCTCATTGTTGAATGACAACCTATGACCTTTGCACTGGTTGAAGCTGTTAGTTTTTGCTCGAGATGTATTTGGGTAAGTCCTTAGTATTGTGTTTCCATTTGTAACAGGTAATTTAGTCTTTGTTGTGATCTTATTTAGTGATTGGTCAGCTTTTTCTTTAAGTGAAAGCAATTATGTCATTTCGTGTGTTTGGCGCCAAATTCATGAAAAGACAACTTGACCAAATACTCCTCTTACAGAAGCTAATCTAACACATAAACTCAAGCAAATACTCCTCTAATTGAATTTAGTTTTGCATATCCTTTGATGGCATGTACGTGTTCTTGATTGAATATACGGGTTTTCAGTTAGGGTGTGCCCAATTTTTAGTCTTGGCTTGTCCGTTAGTTGGCCCTAATGTAGTGATAACCGAATTGTGAAGTTGTTGCTCACTCAGTACATTCTGGGGATAGTTTTATACATTTTCTCTTTAAATGCAACTTCCAGTTAGGAGGATACTGTCATGGGGTTTATGATACCTTAATATTAAGATCTAGATGCTTGTTTTAAGGCCGTTGGTATCTGTACTTGCAGGGTTGTTATAAATGCTGATGCTCCATATATTAAGATGGTTAGTGAACAGTTTGACAGATGCCATGGAGCTCTTCTTCAATATGTGGATTTCCTTTACAGTGCAATATCTTCATCAACTATGTATGGCCAGTTGATTCCTTCATTAGATGAACTTATTCACACATACCATCTTGATCCCGAGGTATGTTTTTCTACTTTTGTCGTATGATTGATCCTGAGCAATCAGTTTCACTTTATTGGTCACCAGCAATTCATTTCTGTCAGCAAATGTGTTCTCATAGTTCCATCATCTCTGTGCACATCTATTCTTCCTATCAGGTTGCCTTTCTAATTTTTCGGCCTGTAATGAGGCTGTTCAAGTGCGCAAGTGCATCTGAAACAGATGTTTTCTGGCCTTGTGCTGTGATTGAGGAAGCGAAATCTTCAAATGCAAACATCGGAGCAGACTACTCAGATTCAATTCCTACTTTTGTATTGGATATTTTCCCTCCTCAAAAGCCAATCATGTAATTTCCATCTTTCTGTGTTGTTATTTATTTTCTACAATGCAACAGACATTTAATTTTTCTCTCAACAATTTGTTCACGCCAGGTGGTTCGATCTTATTGATACTGTTCGATCAATATTACCCTCTAGAGCTTGGAATAGTCTCTCGCCAGATCTATATGCCACTTTTTGGGGTCTCACGCTCTATGATCTTTATGTTCCTAGAAATCGATATGAATTGGAAATCTCCAAACAACATACTGCACTTAGAGCTCTTGAAGAACTATCTGATAACTCAAGTTCTGCTATAGCAAAACGGAAAAAGGATAAGGAACGAATTCAAGAGTTGCTGGACCGGTTAACAAGTGATTTCCAGAAGCATGAAAAGCATGTTGCCATGGTTAGGCAAAGACTTGTCCATGAAAAAGACAACTGGCTGAGTTCCTGCCCAGACACCCTCAAGATTAATATGGAATTTCTTCAAAGATGCATATTTCCGAGGTGTATTTTCAGCATGCCAGATGCAGTTTACTGTGCTAAATTTGTGCTCACTCTCCACTCTTTGGGAACCCCATTTTTCAACACTGTGAACCACATCGATGTCCTTATATGTAAAACTTTACAGCCTATGATCTGTTGCTGCACGGAATATGAAGCGGGAAGATTGGGAAGATTTTTGTGCGAGACACTTAAAATGGCCTACCATTGGAAGGTGATTCGCCTTTCTCCCTCCTCAACTTCTATTGGTGATATTTTTTGTCGAAGAAGTTAACGCGGGAAAATAGATTCATTGCTAGTTTTGATCTCTAACCAGAAAAAATGTGTCTGTTTTTGATCTAATATTTGCTGCATGCAAAGGTTATGAAAAAGTGAAACAAGTTAAAATTGTCAGAAGTTATAAAAGATTGAAACAACTAAAAACTGTCCTTACTTTTTCTTGCCAAAAATGTTTTATCTGCTATCATGTTATAAATTAGTATTTGAATTAAAATCATATATTTGAATATATCAATCACCAAGGCATTATTAATATGTAATCGCTATGATATGCATTTTGATGTCTACTATGAGTTTTTCCTGATTCTGTTTGCAGAGTGATGAGTCTATATATGAAAGAGAGTGTAGCAATATGCCAGGCTTTGCTGTATACTACAGATTTCCTAACCGTACACGTGTCACCTTTGGTCAGTTTGTTAAGGTTAGTTCTTAAAAGTTGCAACTTTTTTTGCCAAAATTTTTGCAATCCATATTTTCTTTTACTGGAATGTTTGCTGATCATGATAATTTTTTTCCTTCTCATCTTTCATTGCTCTATTTTGTTGTGCTTTTTCAACAAGATCTATCCTTTATGTGAAACTATGGGGTAAAGAAGAGAAGAGATTGAGAAGATGTGAAATTATAGAGGGGAAGGGCGGAAGATACAAAGAGATAGAGAGCAAGAAGATAGATAAAAGATTATTACTTAATTGACAGACGATTCAATGATCCTCACTCTGTTTGAATGGGCTGAAGCAATACCTAATAATTATTTATCATATCTGGCCCTACTGATGGCCACTAAGTCGTCAATTGCAACTTCTTGTGAAATTTACTAATCAACCTCTTTTACTTGGCCCCTGTTAGAAAAAAGCTAATCATTTGAGAACCTGGACGCACTGTTAAGTATGAATCTTTATTTGTAGGTGTGGCTTTTAAGGAAAGGCGAAATGAATTAATGCAAAGATACTAAATTGTGAGCTTGTAATTTAAGTTTTGCTAGATTCTTATTTAATAGATTCTTATTTGATTCCATTTACTCATTTATTACTAACCGTAGCATAACATATGTGAAAAAAAAGTATAGCATAACATAAACAGCAACTGACTCTCCTTTTTCCTTTTAGTCTTGATGATTAGATTATGCCTGGGGAATGATTGTTTTTTCCGAATGATACTTTGAAGGTACATTGGAAGTGGAGCGGAAGGATAACACGGTTACTTATTCAATGTTTGGAATCAAATGAATACATGGAAATTCGGAATGCCCTGATTTTGCTAACAAAGATATCCAATGTTTTTCCTGTTACTCGAAGAAGTGGTATCAACCTAGAGAAACGGGTAAAAGAGGAGAACCTTTCGCTATTAGTGTTGTTAGCTTGATTGATTTTTCGCTGGTTGACAACTCCATACATTTGGGGTAAGGTTTTGATGTGACGATCTTTCAGATGTTGATTGCACATTTCTTTTTCAGGTTGCTAAAATTAAGGGAGATGAGAGGGAGGATCTTAAGGTTTTGGCTACAGGCGTCGCTGCTGCTTTGGCTTCCCGCAAGGTTAATATCCTTTATAACCAATGTTTTGGAGTTAATGATCTTCCCACTTAGCACATTGGGCAGAAGTGCTTGATGCTTTGAAACTGGAAAAACATTTTCCAATTTGCTTATGCTCCTCTGTGACTGATTTACTTTGCATACATCTTATTGGAATTACAAATTCCCCATCTCATTGGGGGTATAAAATGAATTGACTTCTTATGTGAGACAGTCCCTTTGCAAAATCTAGGAAGATCACTTGGTTTTGACTTTTGAGTAGTCTGAATTTTGATTCCAGTAGAAGCTGTTTACAATCAACAAATCAACAAAAGTTTACTGCCGCAAATTGGACAAGCTTGACAACCCTTTCCAATTATAATTTACAAAGAAGAATTTGAAGGAATCATGCATGTATAAATTTGACAATAGAAAGATGAAGATTGCATTTAGTAACTTGTGAACTGATACTAACATGTCTAACAAACGGAAGCTTTTGATGACCAACCAGATGTGACGGTTTCAGTACCCAACTTTAAGAGATTTTTTTTTTAAGGATGGGCGGTGAAGGGGATCAATTTGGGATTTTTTACAGGTAAACTTTTCATGCATGAAAAGAAAGTTGAGCTTGTTTAGATAAATGAGTCGTCTCTCCTGCAATAATAGTCAAGGACCCTTGGATATTCTGTTAAATGGCACGGTTAGATGAGCAAGGAATTCTGGGTGTTCATGTTTGAAGGGCAGTTCTCCCCTAGATGGTGACCAAGGTTTACAAATTCAGATCTCGATCTTATCTTAACTGGGGAAAAAAAGACAAGACCTTGGAGAGGCTGATGTAAAAATCTCAGGGATTAGGAGAAATTTTCTCCACGTGTTTTGAAAATGTATGTGTCTTTTAACATCTACAAGCACTAATGTTAATGTAAAACAATCATAAGATCATGAGGATGCCTGCATGATTGCTACTTTGGCATCAACCTCTGTTTTCCTGTCATCTTTCTTCTCTTTCTTCCTTTAAGCCTTTCATGTGTGTGATAAATCAGCTCTAACAAAAAATTGATTTGTTTATCTATAGAGCTCATGGGTTTCTGAGGAAGAATTTGGAATGGGACACATAGATTTGAAGCCTGCCGCTTCTCCTGCGAAGTCTTTACCGTCCAGTTCACTAGCTGCGACAAATGATTCCATTGTCGATGGTTCACAGAATGAAGGTCTCAGCCTGAGAACTAATAATCAGATCTCTCAGTTGCCTGACTCTTCGATTTCTATGAAGGATTTAATTATACGAACCAAACCTGTTGATGGGAGGTTGGAAGGCTCTGAAAGCATTCAACATTTGAAACCCGATATGGGGCAGAAGGTAAGGGGTGGCACACTAGCAAATGGTGCAGATGCCCATTCTCACCTGACTGACAAGGGAACTCTGGATGAAAGTACTGCCAAGGTTAATCAAAAGATAGTTGTGGATTCTGAGGTATGATTGGATGCTCCTTTATGTCTATTGCTGCATCTGCCCTGTCCTTTTACTTGTTTTTTGTTTTCCCATGTATCTTTAAGGATAAACAATAGTCAGATTGACCTTTCATATACGTAGGATCTTGTTTAACTAGTTTCATGTTTTTCCACTGGATGTTGTGACTACGTGCTGATGATCAGCCTTTGATAATGGATAATTTTATGTCTGTTTCACCAGGCAAAACCTTCGGTTAAACGCAATGCCCAAGCTGCTGCATCTTCTGTAAAGCCAAAACAGGAGCAAGGGAAAGAAGAATCTAAAACGGGAAAATTAGCAGGTAAAGCTACAGTGCAACTTCTTTCTTCTACTGGCGATCGAGAGTTACTAGAAGGTCGGCAAGGTGGAGCTTCTATCACTGCTGTAGCCGCAATCAATGGTGGGACTGGTCCTGGTTTGGTAAAACTGTCAACTAAATCCTCTGAATTAAGGGTAAGTGCTGAAAAAGATGGAGATGGTTTATCTACTAGATCTGGTCCTTCTCCTCTTCGTGATGATTCTTCTGCACTGAAGTCTCTGGAGAAGCAACAAAAGAGAGGTAGTCCGAATATTGAACAAGAAAGAATAAACAAGCGGAGAAAGGGAGATCCTGAATCAAGAGATGGGGAGGAGAGGGAAAAAGGTATGGATGTTCGACAAGCAGACAAATCCCATACCTTGGATACCGACAAATCTATAAGTACTGAACACAACCCCCATAAGCTTACATCAGATAAGATGAAGGATAAGGTTAATGAAAGGTATGAGAGAGAACATGAGAAGTCAAGAGACAGATCGATGGAGAGACATGGTAGGGAACTTTCTGTGGAAAGATTTCAAGAGAGAGCTGCAGAGAAAACAGCAGAGAAAAAGGATGATCGGAGTAGTAGAAATCGATATAATGAGGGTTCAAGTGAAAAGTCACATGTTGATGATCGTTTCCATGGGCAGAGTTTGCCCCCACCACCACCGTTGCCTCCAAACATTGTGCCTCAGTCTGTCAGTGTTAGTCGTAGAGAAGATGAAACTGATAGAAGAGTTGGAAGTAGTAGGCACATGCAGAGGTTATCTCCTAGACACGATGACAAGGAACGCAGAAGGTCAGAAGAAAATTTATCAATTCCTCAGGATGAGTCGAAACGTAGAAGAGAAGAAGAATTTAGAGATAGAAAACGAGATGAAAGAGATGGCCTTCCAAATAAGGTATTCCTTGTCTTCCGAAACCTTCATTTTTCGCTGATTGATTCTTTTCTGTTATATGTTGATGGAGTTAGTAAAAGAAACTGTTATACAAGCAACTTCAATTGCTTACGTTAAATAACTAGTAGACTGTTTTTTTGTATAACGAGGGGTTTCCGAGTCCTTAGGACTCAACTGGAGGGGTCAGGGTAAACGGCCAACTAGCAGACTTGTTGGGTGCAGTTGTTTGGAATTTGTCATGACTCTTTTTTCAGGTCACCACCTCCCATTGTCATATTAACTGTGCCCAACAAGTAGAGCATTGTTTCCTTCATCATTTATTTGTGTAGCCACGGCTTTCTTTCGGTGCTGTTTAATTGAATAAGATTCAGTTTAGTAGGTACTGATTTTTCGGGTGGGGGAGGTACTGTGATTGAGAATGTAATCCATTTATTTTAACTGGCACCATTGCTCGTAAATACCTTCAATTATAAGTTTTACTTCTTGATGATGCTTGAAGTGTCTTGATAAATATGTATGACTTCTTTGAACACGTTTTTTTGAAGGAATACTTAGATATTTAATCACCCGGAGATTGTTTAGCTAAGTTTTCTTTACATATGCATACAGTGGAATATGATTTTTAAGTTCCTTGCATGATTTTGAAGTTCCTTGCCACCACACCTTCTAAACATTTGAATTGTTATGAAAATTACCCCTTAATCTGCTTCATGGATTCCTCTTAGTTCCTATAATTTTGCAGGTGGAAGAGAGGGAAAGGGACAAAGGAAATGCTAGCAAAGAAGACATGGATGCAAATATTGCTACCAAGAGGCGAAAAATTAAGAGAGATCACTCATCCGCCGAAGGTGGTGGTGATTATTTACTGACTGGACCACCACAAACTGCCCTGGCTATGGGGGGCTTATCACAATCCTATGATGGAAGAGAAAGGGGGGATAGAAAGGGGGCAATGGTACAACGACAAGCGTATGTTGAGGAAGCTATGCCAAGAGTACATGGGAAAGAAGCTGCTAGCAAAATGCCTCGGCGAGATAATGACCAGTATCCTACCCAAAATTTTAGCATCTATTTTGAGTTATTTTTGTACTTCGTCCAATATTAAGTGTCCTAACTCCTATGTAGTTTTGTAAAATGTACTAAATTAGTTCATTTTAAAAAACCAAATAGGGCACTTAATATGCGACGGAGGGAGCATTATTGTGGAAGGTGTCTGTTGATATTGGTCACCTATCTTTTCTTTCTCAAGGCTTGCATAGCAAAGGAAATGCGACTCGGTATTTTGCCACTTGGGGTCTCACATGTTCTATCACCAAGTTGAATCTTTAATAGAGTACCGCACTCCAACCTTGGGAAGAAGTTAATGATGATGTTGATGATATTGTACTTTTTAATGTCTATACGGACACACCTAATTATCATCATCATCAACACGATGACCATAGTGGGGTTTATACTTTACCTACTGTTTCTTAACTCTCCTTTTGATTATTTATACTTTACCTACTGTTTATCAACTATATGTCCTTTCTTATCTATCCGTAGTTTCTCATCTTTGCCAACTTATCTAAGCATTATGTCACTTACCATGTTGCTGGTCTCATTGTTGTCCTATAAAATTTTGCTTTAGTTTGATAAGGATTTTTAAATTTACAATCATGGTATTGTTACATTCTATATGTTGCCTTCACAACAATTTTGATGTGTCAATGGAGAGGCAAGTTAGTTTTGATAAGAATTTAGCTCTTTTCTTATGGCATCTTTTAAAGGCTGGCCACCACTTCTTTGGAATTTCATAATGTTTATTTTCCTTTGAATTTGGAATATCTTGAAATTTTTGTTACGTTTGAAGACCCATTCAATATTCTTAGTTGGTTGTGCTTAACTTCTCAATTCAGACTGCATGAGCGAGAATGGGAGGAAGAAAAGAGGCTAAGAGCTGAGGCAAAGCGTAGGCACAGAAAGTAGTTTGAAAATCTCTTTGCAACTTGATGTTCGTAGTCAATGTTTAGTAACTTATTTATTAAAAATGGTTCCAGTTGCTACCTGTGTGTATACATTATAGGTCATGATTCAAACTAGGATATTTTACCCTTTGTCGGATGATGCTGGTGCTGATTAAGCTCCAGATTTTGGTGTAGTCAAAGGACGCCCTGCCATGTCATGAGTGAGTGGGGGAGGAAGAAAAGAGGCTAAGAGCTGAGGCAAAGCTAAGCACATAAAGTTGTTTGAAAATTGTGATGTTCTTCCTGTATGCTTGGTATCTTGTTCATTAAAATTGTTCCAGTTGCTATCTTTGTATAAATATAGGTCATGATTTAAACTAGGATATTTTCTTCTTTGCCTGATGATACTGGTGCTGATTAAGCTCCAAATTTTGATGTAGTCGAACGATGCCGGTGTCATGTCGTTTAGCTCTCATGAGTTGTTGTAAATTATGTACAATAGGGTGAACATTCTGAGCCAAAATGTAAATTCTTCATTTTTTTATGTTTACAATCGGGCGGTCAGTGAATATATATTTATATAAAAAAAGGACTTGTTTTTGCACCTGCAGTTTTGGCAGTCATTGTTGTACAACACAGTAGCAGGATTTTGAGAAGTTATTACCTGCGCGCCGCGCATGGTAACAGTGTGCTCATCACCAATGGGTGATGAGCACGTCTCCCTGCTCATGGGTCCCTTTGGGGCAATCATTACAAGCAGGGGAGAGGTGCCCATCACCCATTGGTGATGAGCACACTATTCCCCCTGCGCGGCGCGTAGCCAATAATTTTCCCAGGATTTTTACACAAATTGTTGCTTGACTGAGCACTGGCCATGTCTTTGAACAGGTAGGCCATGTTTTTGTGTTGACATAGTATTCAGTCTGCAGTCTTTGAACGTGTTTGGTAATGCTCTCCACTGTTTCTTGCTCGCCCAAATTAGAAGGCCATTTGGAAAGTAACGAGCATGTCTAGTTTGAAAAAAGGGGAAACTATATAAAAAATTATGAAAAAAATTACCAAAATGACGCATTGTAGAACTTATTTCCCAAAATGGTGCGCTCCCGAAATGGTGCGTTGACAAGCCATGCTGTGGCTTTTTTTTATTAACTGACCTGAAAAGCGTCGGTTAATGGTTTGCAACCGACGCCTTTCAATTTTTTCTGAAGGCCTTTCTAGTGAAATTGAATGCGTTGGTTTAATTGACGCATTGTTTTTTTTTTCTTAAGGTGTCTATATCATTTCTTTTAAACATCCTCCTATGCTACAAAATTGAAATTTTCTTCAACACCTAATAAAATCATAAAACCATAGACATATACATTACACATCTCACAACATTAAACGTATACAAACAATTTAGACTATTAGAAAGACTAACAAAATATCAAATTATTATAAAATTATATAAAATATTATAAATTTACTCATAAAATTAAGTGTTCAATCAACTCTCCTCAACCTATTCCTACCCCGTCCTCGTGCTCGAGCTAGAATATCCTCAGGCTTAACATCAGGTATAACATTCGAAGACGAATGTGCTTGACGTAGAGCATGAAGTGTACGCTGTCGCCGAGTATATGCTTTCGAAGAAAGAGGCCTCTCAACTTGCTCCAATGGGGCATCTGGAATAACTGGTGATGGGGTAAAACTCGTCGTGTCGGCTGATTATGTCACAATGTCGGAACAAACTCCTGATAAAGGTCCGGGAACAACCTCCAATCCTGGAATCTCTGTTATAACTAGTTGAAGAACAACCTCCAATGCTGGAATCTCTGTTATAACTGGTTGAAGCAATGGCAAACTCACAAGAACATGTCCAGAGATATCGTGTAGCGTCTGACATGTCGCTAGCAAGCTCTCATAAGACCCGTCCACCAAAGCTCCCTCCGTCTGAGCGAATGTCTGTCTCACACAAGTAAGCTAGAAAGGAAAAAAAAATATGTTATCTACTCACCAATGCACATACCAAAAGTGAATTAAATCAAGTACGAAGTAAAAGATACTCACCAATGCCCGCCTAGTGTCGCCCGCGGTTGATATAACATCTCCGCCTCATGCACAGGTGGCAAGATAAGTCTCCTGGTGATCCTCAAGTACAATCTCATATATGCATTATCTGCATCTCGCTCTGTTATAGCAGGCTCCTCCTAACGAGAGTGGTCGTCCCATCTAGTAATGTAGGCCGCATGATGCTACTTCCAATCAAAACTCCCTCGGCCTCGGCGCGATAATCATTCAATAAACTCCAAAACAAGAGGGGGGGAAACTTGCTCTAATCCGAATTGCAGCATGACCCGATCCGGAACATGCATCTCGATGATGTCAACACATATAAGCGGCGTCCTAGATAGCCATACATGCGCTCCATCCGTGCATATTCTAGGTAAGTGTGCTAACACATCATCATGATATGGTTGCCATGTTACCTACACAACATATGAAGATTGTACTTAACTTTTTTGTGAAATGTACATTCGTCATATTCATAACACGTGCAATATAAACGACCAATACCTGACCGGATCATTGATAGTCTAATTCCGATCTATACCTCGCCAAGACACTGTGAGGATTCACAGTTTTTGTCTTCTTCGCAGTCCACCTAACATAATGAAGATGAGGAACAAATTATCTAAAATGTCAATACAATATCATCAAATAACTTAAATAAATAACACATACCGAACTCCTAACGGTGATAAACCATCTAGTGGAGTGCTCATAATGTTTGGACGACCGACATGCAATCTCTCCCACGACCATAGCTATTTGACACATACACACCCAATATAAATCAAATGCTATACTTATGATAAATATAATTGTCAAAGATTATTGATGGTTTACCTGGACAAGGGTGACGCACCCGGCAATCCCTAATGTGCTGGGTTGACAAGTTTTTCCCAACTATCTGTACAGGTAAGTGATTGATTATATTTTTTAACTCTTTTTACTCACAATCACACGAGACTACGTATAGGCTAGTGGAAACGAGGTCGAACCCACATGACTGGGCAGATTAACTTAATTCTAAATAAAATATTTGAATTTTAATAATTTAATTAACTAAAGAAATAAACTTTACTAAGAAATCAGATGAATGAGAATATCAAAGCGTCGAATCTACCACTAAACATACAATTATTACTCTCAATTATTGTTTCCACAAATTGATATGATGCGGTAATTTTACGTTCTTGGCCAGATACACAAATTACCACTGAATGGACTACACGTTCTTGTCCAGACACAAAAAGTTCATCCACTATAAATTAAATACAATTAACTCTATCCTTGGTCGGGCATAGAATCAATCATAATCCTATTATTATCTAGACACGGGAAATATCAAGATCAAATTTCATTAATCATTCATTAAGTCTCGGTCAAAGCACTTAAGAGGAATAACAATAAAATCGCATGAAGCATAGAAAATCATATCAAATTTTACTAAATTAAACAACTAAGAGTAGAAAATACAAATTTAGGGCTTCATCTAGCCTTGATAAAGAAATTAGCTAGACATGGAATAAGAAGAAAGAAATAGCCTGATTTGTCGAAGTACTGTTCACAGAACACTGTTTAAAATCACTGTAGCAGAACTGTAGCATTCACAGATTACTGTTCACTGTCTCCTTCGATGAGCATGGGTACTGTAGCAACTTGCAAATCGGCCCGATTGAGCACGCCTCTGTTCCGACCTTCCCGAACACGCCGTCAGCCTCAACAAGCTACTGCCAATGTTCCTCTTCTGGCGGCCGCCGTTGTTACATCGCCGTCTTCCAGCCCAGACCACCTCAAATGGCTGCCATCGCTCTGGTCAGAATAGAGCTCGAGTGCCTCTGTTCTGAAACAAAGGTCGGGCCGTTTTTTTTTCTTTTATTCCTTAAAACCCGACATAGCGACTCCATCCGTCGGATCTTCAATCTCGGCACAGAAATGGTTTGGCACACATTCACTCTTGACGAGATGCATTTGGGACTATTAAAACCTGCGTGGATAAAATTAAATATAACTTAGAAGCATAATTAAATGTAAATCAATTAAATCCACTTAACGCATCTAAATTAATCAATTAAGCATATTTAGTTATTAAACTCCTAATTACTCACCTAATCATGATTAACTGTTAATAATCCTTACTTCAACTAAAATTATGACTAACATATAGGCAGAAAGGCATATAACAATGTGTATATTTCATAACTATCAGTAAGCGAGGGTGGCACTGCCCCATGCATACTGTCCCGCAGTGTACAAATCCTATAACAAAAGGAGATACATGGGGTGCACATGGCTACTGCTGCTATCGGCATATATAGTGCTACCAAGCATATAGAGTAAATATGCTTGTGCATGTTGCTTGACGTCAATCTTTGTGGCATCCTCCGGCAGGTGACTGAACTGCTCTCTCAACCACAAAAGACTTACCCTAGTTCGTCCTTTCAATGCTTCACGTGGAGGTACCCATCCAAGAAGGTGTTCATATACCTCATTCCAGTCAATGCCCATAGTCGAGCAACTCACCGCAATGCCATCAACGCGCAATCTGAGGAATACAGCAACATCCTGTAATGTTAAAGTCACTCCCCCAAATGTAAGTGAAATGTTTGCGTCTTCCTCCGCCATCTCTCAATTAGGGCAGTGATAAGAGCCCTATCAATCATGATATACTGTAACCGAGTAAAGTGCCCAAATCCTGCCATCTCTATGTATGGCAAAATGCGCGCATCAACTAGCCAATGATGCACATTTTGCCAGTGCTTGGTGCATTGAATGCACCCGGGATCCTATACACATGAAAAGTACTTTATAAATAGAAGATAATGATATATGCAATATTCAATTATAAATAGAAGATAATGATATATGCAATATTCAATTATAAATAGAAGATAATGATATATGCAATATTCAAAACTAAGGAGATAATGATTATGCACATTCCTCTTCGTTCTATATGCCATCAGATCTGTGCGAGCTCTGCTCTGTGAGGACGGAGGGATCAATCGGTCCTGGGTCCATAATATCTACACAAAAACTAACAATTAATAATAACTTCAAAGAATGTATAAACAAGTTTATTTACATATAAAGATCATTGTATATAAGTACCAATCAGCAGGCGGTGTGTTTTGGCAATGGCGCCTGTTATGACCAACTTGGATGCAATTCCCACAATGGTAGTGAGATCGACCATCTGCATGCATGCCCGCACTATCTATTGCATTATGTATTCTCCTACTGCGTGGACGATAGGGTTTTCGTGTCACCCTTTGGAGCTTCACCACATACTCAGGTGACTTTTCCTCCCAAGATCGTCAATCTGGAGGCGGAAAGAATTCGAATGCATACACCTTTCTATATGCATTAGATGTATACCAATGTCCAACTAAATCGCCGATGGGTCGCCTTCGCTTTGAATGGACAACAAGTAGATGACGACATGGATGTTTGTACACCTGAGGATAATTGCAAGAATATGTATGATCGTTGTCATCCACCATATATTTTCTACCACGCATTGTTATCGCTTCATACATGTGAGAATTGATTTGGTCAATGAACATGCTGCCAATAAGGCGCGTTTGTTCTTTAATCTTCCACTCAATAGTAGGGGTGTATGGGTTTGCCATGACCAATCCGGCCGAATGTCGCTTCACAAAGAATTTGACGATCCGGTAGAATGTGGCTGACACTAAGGCTTGCACAGGTAATGATCGAGCCCCCTTCAACATGCTATTTAGACTTTCAGCCATATTTGTTGTGGTCATTCCAAATCTTGTAAAACCATCATGAGCAAGCGACCACAATTGAGGTGATAATCCACCTTCCTCACTGAGTAGCCATTTTGCTTCTGGACTTTTTGCACCGATAAGTTTCATCTTCTCATCAAACTCGTCATCAGTAAGCACAGTTGCAGCTTCCCCTATCAACCTCGTCAATACATCATTTTTAAACTTCTTATGATAGTTTGCCTTGATGTGTCGCATACAATATCGTTGACAAAAATGCGGATGTGGAAACACCTCTGGCATAGCCTTTTGTAACCCTTTATGTCGATCGGATATGATAGTGATAAAGATCCCATCATGACAACATGCTCCTTCAACATACGTAAGAACTATCTCCAATTAGGGTAATCCTCACCATCAATAACCTCTGAATTAGGCACTTGCTCATCATTTTCCCCATCCTCTTCCTCATTCTCCCCTTCGTCTTCCTCATCATTCAAATTTCCCTCTTGCATACCACTTGAACCAGTGTAAATATAGGGGTTATGAAATGATGTTTGTGTGCCAAACCATTCACCACCTCGTGCCATGTCAATATTCATCGCTTCATGAGCATGAGATGTGTGCCTACATTATACAAAACCAAACTAATATCATGAATAAACTATTCCTTTAACCGTAAGTTGAATGGTTAAAATACTATTTTTAAATAAATTTACCTCAAACTAGGCGAAAGTTGGGGTTCGTTGCACGCTAGTGATATAGATAGATCATCTTCTTCATTATCTTCCACATGCCTTCCTTTAGAGTGTCCACTCGACCTATTTCTGCGAGCACTCCTACTTCCGGCTTCACCATCATTTACAAAACTAGGCATGCGCGCCTCTTTTTCTACACATAGCTCGAAGCTAAGCACATGAGGCGCAAAATAGAACATTTATTGCATAGAATTGTCATCATCAATTGGTATTATAGTATTCCTTGCTCCAGTAACAGGCATCTTGTACTTCATACGAATTTTTCACAATCTTTGGTCCCATCCCAATTTGTTTACCACTTGCATCTCTAGTTCCTCGTAAGTACTTAGCTTATTAATAAATAATCCTACACTTTCATCACCTTCGTATTCACCTCTATCAATTCTGCCACCATACATTAACACAAACGGAACCATTTCTCCCGCCATCTCTTCTCACAAAACTTTTAAAAAATACTATAAAAAACTACACAAATATAACATAATTAATTTCATACAATAGAAAGGCTACATCAATACGTATTTTAATGAATATTAAACGTATATTACCGGTATAGACGCGAGCGATGGGGCGAGGAATTGGCCGGAGAAGCTGCTGGCCAGCTGATGGGAGGTGAGGCGGTGGCTTGGACGTGGCGAGGACAGGGAGGCGGTGGCCGGGGCGAAGACGGCAAGGCGGAGGCGGAGACGGGGACGGGCCGATGGCGACTGGCCGAGGCGGAGGCGGTGGCGAAGATGGGGATGAGGACGCGGAGATGGGGACGGGGAGGCACCGGAGAGCCGAGCCGAGGCGTGCAGAAGGAGAGGCGTTAGGGCTCTGTGCGGCGGAGCCCGAGCCCGAGCCCGAGCCCTAGCCCTCATAAATACGAAATGACAAGCAGTTAGAAAAAAAATCGGGATCATTCACAAGAGAAAGGCGTTGGTGGAACCGACGTCTTTCTCTTTACCGACGCCTTTCTAGTTAAAGAGAAAGGCGTCATTTCAAACGACGTCTTTCTAGTTAAAGAGCCAGAACCGATGCCTTTTATGTCGGTTTAAAAAAAAATCACGCAGGCACTAGCGTGGCAATAAGTTCTATAGGGTATTTTTTTTTCGTGATTTTTTATATAATTTCTCCTTGAAAAAAAGTATGGATTATGGAATTGGCCTTGGCATCATAATGTCTCTAACGTTAGGTTTTTCTTTATGTTTTAACCCATAACCTTTATTTTTTAATTTCAACTGAACTTGTAGGGCCCTTGCAGAGAAAAAAAATTCTGTCCTGACAAAATTCCAAACCAAATATACCCTCCATCTCACGCTTATATCCCCTCTCCCTCCTCGCTGGAGTATTTTTAACTTCAACTGAACTTGTAGGGCCCTTCCATGTACAGTGGGTGTTAGGCCCCGTTTAGTTGGCACTTTCCGCATGGGATTCATGCGGAAAGTGCTGCTTTCCGCAGTAGCGCGTTTGGTAGCACTACTGCGGAAGAATGAGAGGATGTAGTGAAGTCGACTTTCCGGGCGGAAAGTCGACTTCATCGAGAATCTCCTGAAAACGAGATTTTCTCGAAGAAGTGCGCCACAGTGAAACCCTCAAAAAATAAACATATTGATTCCCAGGTTTTGCCCTCGCCCCTCGTCCCGCCGCTTCGCTTCGCCATGGAGGGTGCGGTCTACAACAGGTAATCACTCACGCTCATCTTCGACGCTGCTTCATCTTCGCCGCTGCTGGTGCTGGGCTTGGCGGTACAGCACTACACGAGCTGAAGAAGGCGGCCATCATCCCCCTCGCTCACGGAGCTCCTCTCGCCGGCGACCATCGTCTCCCAGGTTCTCCCTTCCCCCATCTCCAAATCACCTCTTATATCAAAGAGCCTTCCAGTACCAAAAATGTGATTTTTAAAAAGTCTTCTTTTTGCCGCGTCCGAATTCCCACTTCCAGCAAATCCCCGGACTCTTTACTCTGTTCTGAACTTAATCCAGTTTTCCAAATTGTCGGAGCAATCTCCTTTGTTAAACCACTAAAAGCAGCTTCCTTGATTTTTTTTTTCCGCTCAAAATTTCGTTGTAAATTTCGTTTTATTTTCCCATTTTTTTTACCAGGAACCAGATTCTTTGATTGAATTGAACAGAGAATTGCAAAGGAGGAATTTTTACTTTGTTTTCTGTATTTGTTTTGATATTTTAAGCAAATTTTGTGTTTTTTTGGGTGGGTGTTTGATGGAGATCTGTTGTTTTGGTGATTAATTTGGTGGAAAGGGGTTGTTGGTTATGATATCGACGGTTAAGGAAATCTTCATCCCACAGTTTCAGAGTTTCCTGCAACCTGTAACCAAAGTGCTTGAGAAAAGGGACAGAAGCAACCGAGTGATATGCCTTTATTGAATTTTTGAATAAGCAAAAATTAGAGTTTTTTGGACTTTCAACCCCACGATTGGGTTTGATAAATGTGTTGTGTGAATTTTCTTAGTTCAAGCACTTGTTCCAAGAGGACTGTAATAGAAAGATATGCTCAGTTAAGTGTATCTATCCTCCAGTATACTTACTCACACTTCCAATGTAAATTAATCTCCTAAGAATTGTAACATGCATTATTACGGGATAAACTATCAAAACCTAAAAAAAATACTAACAAACAACCTAAAAACGAATCAAATTTTATTTTTTATTTTTCTAATTTTTTGATTTTTTTATACAAGTAATATTCCCTCCCCCAAACCTATTATGAACATTGTCCTCAATGTGAACAAAATATAGCTTGACAATGAGCATATAATAAAGAAAATCAGAGAAAGGAGAGAATACACCTGAATACGTGGGTTGCCTCCCACCAAGCGCTAAGTTTAACGTCTTCAGCCAGACGAAACTCCTTTAGTTCAACTTATCCAGGGTCTTTCAATCCCACGTTCAGTCCCTCAGTGGTCCTACTACACACATTAAAATTAATGAAAGAAGGAGCAAATGAATCAGTGGGACAAAACCATGGGGGTGCACCATCCACCAGAGTATCAATCAAATGAACTGCGTAATAATCATCTGGTGGTGGATGTTGTTGTTGGGCATTAAAAACATTCAGTTTGACATTTAAATTTCCAAAAGACAATTTCAGCACCCCATCCCGACAGTTTATAATAGCATTGGATGTCGCCAGGAATGGACGTCCCAAAATTACTGGAATTTGACTACCAATGTTCGGTACAGGTTGTGTATCTAAGACAATAAAGTCCACAGGAAAGAAAAATTTGTCAACCTGTACCAAAACATCTTCAATAACACCACGTGGAGTTTTAATGGATCGGTCTGCAAGTTGTAGTGTTATTGTAGTCGATTTCAATTCCCCCAACCCAAGTTGCTCATACACAGAGTAAGGCAACAAATTTACACTCGCCCCCAAATCTAATAATGCCCTGTCAACAGTATGGTTCCCTATAACACATGAAATTGTTGGACATCCTGGGTCCTTATATTTTGGTGGAAGGTTATGTGTTAAGAGGGAACTCACCTGCTCGGTAAGGAAGACCTTTTTAGTCAAATTAGATTTAGCTTTTCGCTTTTGGGTACAAAGGTCTTTCAGGAATTTGGCATAGGCAGGGACCTGTTTTATTGCATCTAGCAAAGGGAGATTGACCTTCACCTGTTTAAACACCTCGAACATCTCCTCCATCTTATGATGAGATTTATTAAACGGGGAGGGTTTGTCTAGGCATTGTGGGAATGGTACCCTGGGAATATAAGATCTCTCTTTCTGGGCCTCGGGTTGATTATCCGATGGGGTTTTAGAACTAACAGGTATGGCTTCGATGGAAGTTGGTTCTTTGGCTTCCTCATGGGACGGTGTCTCACTCGAAGGGCCAACAATGAGATCCTGAACCCTGTTGTCAACTTGTTTACCGCTCCTCAAGGTGGTTATGGCTTGCACTTGTTCAGGAGGGTAATGGGAGGCCTCAGCTACAAACTGGCCTCGAGGGTTTTGCTGGGGTTGGCTCGGCAGGGTTCCTGCTTCTCTACGGTTCAGTGCTTGAGCTAGCTGTCCCAATTGGGTCTCGATCTTGGCAATAGATTGTGTATGAGAATGGACAAGCTGGGCCTGGGACTTTTGTTCAGTCGTCAGCTCAGTTAAAACCGTGAGCATGGTGGATTGGGTGGCCATTATTTGGCTCAGCTGGTCTTCAATGGTTGGTTTCTTATTAGATTGGCCAAATTGCGGGGCTGAGGATGGTTGGTATAGTTGAGGTTGGTTTTGAAATTCCTGTCTTCGGGCCTGATTAAAAGTAGGCCCTGGATTTGGTTGCCTCCAAGAAAAATTAGGGTGATCATGCCACCCAGGATTGTAGGTGTTGGAGTAAGGATTGTTGGCTCTGGGAAAAGTTTGTGCACTGTTGACATGATCTTGTACTAAGTCTGGATACTGGAAGGCTGCAGGGCAGTCAACAATAGTGTGCATAGGGCTGGCACAGATGGTGCAGGCATCATGAGAGGTTGGGGTATAAGGTGGGGTCTGTGAGAACAACCTGTCAAATCTCTCAGTTAGGGATGCCACTTGGTGTTCTAGGTTTGTGGTTGCTTTAACATCATACATGCCTCCCCTTGAGGCACTCCTGCCAGGCATATGGCCTTCAGATCTATAGAGGGTGGCACTGTGTAGAGAGTTTTCGCTCAGGTCCTCTAGTAGATCCCAAGCATCATCCGGAGTCTTTTTCATAAATGTGCCTCCACAGGAGGCGTCTATTAAGGTTTTATGCTGATCGCACACACCCTCATGAAATCTCTGTACTAATTGCCACTTGGGCACATCATGGTGGGGACAGGACCGGAGTAGGGCTTTCATCCTCTCCCAGCTTTCATGGAATTGTTCATTAGGTATCTGGGTGAAAGTGATGATTTCATGGCGGATCTTATTGGTCCGCCCCACAGGAAAGTATTTCTTGAGGAATTCGGCTTGAAGTTCCTCCCAAGTGGAAATAGAGTTGTGCTCAAGGGAGTACAGCCATTCCTTGGCCCAATCTTTTAAGGTGAAGGGGAACAACCTAAGGCGCACCTGGTCATCCAATAATGTAAGTTTGAATGTGGTGTTAACCTCCAAGAAATTTTGGAGATGCCTATAAGGATTCTCATTAAGTTGGCCGTGATAAGTGGGCAGCATTTGGATGATGTTTGGCTTGATTTCAAAATTGGCTACGGTAGCAGGTAGTAGGATACAGGAAGGGGAGGTGTAGGCTGTTGGACGGTAGTAATCTTGCAGGGTTCGGGCATGGGGGATTAATGGATCCTGGTTTAGACCAGTACCATCCCCGAGGTTCATGTTGTTCGACATATGTTGGATTTCAGGAATTGATTGTCTAGGAGTTCTCAAAATTCTGTAGAGTCGCTCAGGATCAGGGTTAAAAGCTAGGTTGGGGTTCAGGGAACGACGACCATGCATGCACAAATAAAATCAAACAAAACCTGTGCAGTCCTAATAGCGACAACTAGCAAACATCAACCCTAGATAGCGACAACTAGCAACCTAATAGCGACAACTAGCACGTCATGCAATCCCACAAAGAAAAGGAAAACACCAAGCACCCAAATTTATTCTAAAAGAGGGTTAAGAGAGTGCAAACAGTGGGAAGGGATGGCCCTTCCAACGATGACGAAAATCAGCGTCCTCTCTTAATCCTGCAAAGAGAAGAAGAAAGCAATTAAGCTACTAAATAGAAGTCTAAAGGAAACTAAACTACTCTAATACTAACTATGCTAAGAATTTAGTAAACTATTGTGCCGTCCCCGGCAACGGCTCCAAAAACTTGATCGTTTAAAATTAAACCCTTGCAAGTGCACAAGGCAATTGTACTACGGTGAGTATGGAAGGGGTTGTCGAACCTCAGGGACGGATTAATATTCTACCAAATTCAAGAGAAAAGCAGCAGTTTTTAATTAATCTAGAGAAAAGCAATGAACTTTAACTAAACTAAGCTGAGATTAATCAATAGGAGAAGTACCAAGGCTTTGAATCCACCACAATAGACTAGTGTATCGTCTCTCTCTCTCTCTTTTGAATTCAGATTTCCAGTTGGCTAGTGTATTCCTCTCGGACATACACTTGTCAATTCGAATTATAGTGCCCTCCTCTCGGATGTAACACATAAATCTATTAAAATATGGAACTGTGATCTATCTCTCTCGAGTATAAACCAATGAGACTTTATTAATATGTAACACTTCAGAGCCCTTACGTTCCTCTCGGACACGCAAGTGCTCTTTCAGATTGAAATCCACAAAGATCCACTCTTGTCTCTCTCGAGTACAAAGAATAAACTCTAATGAATTAACTTTTATTGCATAACAAAGATTCATACACCAACTAGAATAAAAACATAATATGAGAGAAAGAAACAATACAACCAATCAGTTGGGTTTCATCTACGCCTTGGAAGAGAGTCTAGCCAAGCATGGGAAGAGAATCCATCAATAAGTTCTTCATCTTCTTCTTCTTCTTCTTCCTTTGCTCTAGCCTCCAAGGTCTCCAAAAGAACTCAAAACTCTATTCTTGCATACCCCATACGTTCTCCCTTAAGGCATATATATAGGGGTGAAGGAAAGCCCTCAAATCCCCTTCCAAATCCGAGTCAAAATAGGGTTAAATTGCGCTTTCCGTATGCACCGATCGATCGCCCGTATAGCACGATCGATCGCCTTACGAACGTAGCCGAACGAAGCCGTTTTCCTTTGTTAATTGCTCCCGATCGATCGTATTGCGAACGATGCCGGACGAATCCGATCGATCGTTTTTACTGTCTTCGCAAGTCCAAAAATTCCAGTAGATACGATCGATCGTTTGTGTGTCCGATCGATCGTTTTCTCCAATGTAGACGGGATCGATCGCGTAAAGGTTGCGATCGATCGTTTCTACTGTCCGGAATCTTCAAATAGCTATAACTTTTTGCTCCGAACTCCGAATTGCACGTGGTTGGTGGCGTTGGAAAGCTGACTCCTTGAACTTTCACATGAGACTTGAATCAGTTCAATCCGATATTTGTACACGGAGTTATGATAATTTGACCATTGAAGTCCGTTTTCGCCATATTTTTGCATCTTTGCTCTCATTTCCTACAGAAACCAAAATCTATATTAAAGTAGTAGTTATTCTAATAAAACACTAGCATAAACATAAGTTTAGGAGATAATATAATGCATATTTCATGTATAGATCAATCAATGGAAAATGGGTTGACTGTACTAGGCAGAAAATGGGTTATTCTTATAGTGATATGCTAAAAAAATTAGTTGTCATTGTATATGTTTGATGAAATTCTACAAAGAAGTTTTAAGTGCTAGGTCAGTCAGAATGATATAGGGATGACAGTGGGATCAGAATGATATAGGGATCATGCACATCATTTTCTATAATTTCTGCTGTATTATTTTCTGCAATAATGCCTCATCCACAGTACTCTGTCTGATAAGTCCTTACCATTTTGTTCTTTGCTTACAATTTTCAATAATTTCTTATTGACTGTCTTCTAGAAATTAAGTTATCTGGTCAAAATAGGCAGACTTGATGAGTGTATGGTCCATTATTTACCATACAAGAAACAAGTGATACTACTTGAAAATGCTCTTGGAGCAACAATGATGCATTATATACCCAGTTCTCTGTCTGAAAAAAAACCAACCATTTTTTTCTTTGTTCACTTACAGGTAAACCTGACATGTACTTTTTCTGCTAGGTTAGACCTCAAACCTGACAAAATACTTAGACCTTCTGGTAACATGTTTCCTATTAGTGCGGTTATTATTTACCACACAAGAAAGAATGACTGGTTGGAAATGCTCTTGAAGCGACAATGCTACATTATACCCACAATTTCTGTCTCAAGAAGGCTGGACCATTTTGTTCTTGTTCTCTTAGAGAAGAGAACTCTAGAAACAAGTGGGACTGCTTGGAAATGCGCTTAGAGCAACAATGATACATTCTATCTACAGTTTTATGTCTGAAGAGGACCTGACCATTTTATTTTTTGTTTTGTTGAAGGACAGATAGACCTTTTTTAAAGACAAAAAGGACAGTAGAACTCATTTGCAATTAGTCCAATAATCATTAACTACACCAATAGGAAACATGTTACCAGAAGAAACATGTGGAACTGTTTGGAAATGTAGATGCTCTTGGAGCCTCCTATTTCACTTGGCTGTAGCATGTATATCTTTCAGCCTCTTATTATATCTTTCAGCCTCCTTTTTGTCTTACACCTGCCAGGGAAAACATCATACTATGTTGTAAAAATAACAGTACTACTACATTCCATAATAATAGACAAATTTGGTTTTTCTAAATGAACTAAAATTCAGGTAATTAGAGTATTAGACAAATTTAGTCAATTTTGAAAGACCAAATTAGAGTATTAATATGGAACAGGGTACTTCTTTGCAATATTCATTAATCTGTTAGACAAACCTTCAATTGACTTGTACTGCTTCTCTCGGCTTTCATACAACTAAATTGGAAGAGCTTTGTACTAAGCTCTAACTTGATTGTCAGTGAGACATGCAATGATGATCAGTGGCCATTGTTTATTTTACTGTAGGCATCTATGCGTAATAAGACATTTTTATATCTTCAGTGTCTGCACTCAAGGTTTGGGTTTTTCTAATTACAGTTTCAAGGAGTTGGCAACAAATCAGCCTTCCTCCTCCAATCCTCCTCCATCACTTTCCTGATCTGTAACAGGTAAAATCTTCCTTGCCAATCCTTTCTTGTTTTTGTATATCTATGCTCTTTTTTTTGCAGAACATGTGTTGTTTTTCCTTTTTATGATGTGGTTTTGTGTGAGTGTTGAATTCATATAACCTTGCAATGTTTGGTTGTCATGTTTTTGGCTCTTTTCGTGAGATTGTCGGCAAGATAGTACTTCAATTGTTATCTACTGCTAGATATCTATGATCTCATGGTATTAGCTAAATTCAATTTTATATGCATTTATTCATGTTTAACCAGCTTTAATATTGATATTAATGAACCAATCAGCTTCATTTCTAGATAATGTTTTGTGTTCTAAATGCTATATATTGAGAAGATAAGTATATATCTTGAAGTTAGTTAATTCAGTATGCTCATGATTCGTATAAAGATGTTAGGTGACAAACTCATTTTAATCTACATCACATAGAGTTTATCATTGATGTCTTGCATATTTCAAAAGCATGTATTGTAGCTCCTAAGAATGAAATGGTGAGTTTAGTTTACAGTTACATCCTATTCCTATGCAAATATGTTATGGTTTTTGGCCACATGCTTATTCTAGGCCAAAGCTAAATGGATTGTAGCAATCATACAACCGTTGTGAGTGATGTTAATGAACTTGAGGGGGCAAAGAAGTATACAAAAACTGTGAAGTGGGATAAGCCGCTACACTATGCCTTCCTAAAGCACATGGCGCATGCAGTTATCTGTGGGTACAAAAGAGGTAGTACCATAAATCATGATGGCTGGGAAATGGTGATTGGAAATATGGCTGTGGATCATGGACTCATTATTAATAGACGGGGGCTAAAAAACCATTATGATCAGTGTAGAAGGTTTTATCAAGGATGGAAGGAGTTGAGGGAGATGACTGGCAATGGATGGAATGAAACAGCCTTGACATGGGAACTCACCAATTCTCAATGGGAAGCCTTTTTGAAGGTATCGTCTCAAACTAAATATTTTACCTTTGTTATGAAATTGTGAAGCATGACATTGTTTTAACCCTCAACATTGTGTATCTGTATTTTCAGAAGCACCCAAAATGCTTGCGGCTACGACAATGGGGGTACGATGAGGAGGCTGAACACAATTTGGATGTCATCTTCAGTAATCGGGTTGCAACAGGTGATGACCGTACTTATTGTGGTTTAGGACGAACACAACCTGAAAATGGTGGAGTTGAAAATGTGGGAGGAGGGTGAAGTGGTGTTGCTGGAGGCAGAAGTGGTGTTGGAGGAAGCACAAGTGGTGTGGGAGCAAGCACAAGTGGTGTGAGAGCAACCACACCCAGTGAAGATGATGCACATGACTACTTCCCAAGCTTAGATGCAGACTATGAAGAGTTTGAGGATGAAGTTGAACCTGATGTGGATGAGGCAGCAAATAGGGGCACTAGCCAATTCCCACAATCCACATCTCGACGCACCAGCCCTAGTACATTCCCTCCGCCTCCATCCATTCCACCTACAACCACCACAAAACAGACACGAAAGAGGACTCGCCGTGCAGATACAAATTCAGTGGGTGAATCTATTGCTATGGCTATGTCGGAGAGAAATGAGATTGCACGTATGGGATCACTTGCGACTACAGAGGACTTTGAAATAGATCAATACAAGAAGGTTGTTGATCTGGTTCGTGACCTTCCTGGATATGATGCATCAGACCTCGATTATAGTTCTGTCATTCCACGTTTTGTGAACCCACATGTGAGACGTTTATGAATGGCACTTGGTGATGATCCAACCTTGAGGGTACAGTCCTTGCGTGAGCATTGGTGGGATTGGTATTAAGATGAGGTATCGTATATCGCGTAAAACCTATCCCTAAGAGATCTTTTGTGTTATTTGTTTGTGATTGAATGCAAGACTTATGTACGTTTTCATTTGCTTATTTTATGACTTAAATTTGTTATGTGTTTGTTTGTTTATGACTCAGATATGTTATGTTTTTGTTTGTTTGTGACAATCATATTTTATAGGTATTGTGGCTTTATTGTGTGTGACCTTGTTTAAAGCTTACTTAAAGTTGAATGTGTTCTTATCATTCGTATATGTGTTCTTATGTTTTGTTATTCAGCTTGTTGTAATGTCAAATGCATGGAGGGAACTCGTGTTTGATGCGGATGAGGAGAATGCTGTGGAATATCTTCTTATGCAAGCATATGTATCATATCAACCCCGGCCACCTAGGAACATAGTCCACATGCATCGTGACAGGGGTAGAAGTATAGTGTATGACATGTTGAGTGGCCCAAATACATGTTGTCATGAAATGTGCCGGATGAACAAAGCAACTTTCATGCGGTTGAACAATGAGTTTAGAGCAAAGAACCTACTCAGTGATGGTAAATTTGTTCCGGTAGAAGAACAAATGAGATGTTTCCTTCAAATATTAGGACACAGGGATGGCCAGAGATCAATAGGGCACCTAATGTCAGACTCCACTGAAACCATAAATCGCCACTTCAACAACACATTGTCGGCATTGTTTGTGTGGGCTACAGATAAGATAAGACCAATATTCCCAACAGACCAGACCCCCCATTACATTAGGTCAAAGCTTTACAAATACTATCCATGGTTCAAGAATTGCATAGGGGCAATTGATGGGACTCACATAGAAGCGGTTATACCACTAGAAGAGCAACAAGCCTATAGGGGGAAAACAAGGAAGATTACCCAAAATGTGATGGCTGTTTGCGACTTTACCATGAGGTTCACATTTGCTGTGGCTGGATGGGAAGGATCTGCACATGACTCTAGGGTTTTTTCATATGCTATAAATGACACACACTCGAACTTCCCTCACCCACCAGATAGAAAGTACTATGTGGTAGATGCAGGGTACCCGAATAGGACAGGGTACCTAGGGCCATACAAGGGAACACAATATCATGTACCTGAATACCGACAACGTGGGCCAAGGGGACAAAAAGAGAAGTTCAACCATCTCCATTCTTCTCTTCGAAATATTATGGAGAGGACATTTGGTGTGTGGAAGAAGCGGTGGTTGATTTTGTCTGATTTCCCTCAATATAGTTTTGATAAGCAATGCAAAATAGTCATTGTGTCTATGGCTTTGCATAATTTCATCAAGGAGCAACAAGGGGCTGGTGATGATCCAGACCTTCTAGATGCTTTATTCCAACAATGGGAAAATGACGATATGAGAAATCAGCCCCAACCTGACCTGAATATTGGCCCACCAGTACTCAGGGATGATCAGCACATGAAACATGTACGTGATGACATTAAAGATGCCATAGCTGCGTATTTTAACATACCACCTTAATCCTTGCAAGTGATAGGTATTATCCAACAATCATTTTTGTGAAATAAGCATATAACGTATTTTTGAAACTTTTGATGAAGGTATCAGAGTTAACATTTGTTGTTTGCTAATTATCTATTTACCTTACTTAGACTACCATTTGCTATTTGCTAGACTAAATAAGTTGACAAAAATGATATATAAGACTTCTTATAGTGGTATGTGAAAATAGTTTGTGTCTGAGAGTTGTATTTCATTTTCATTAGAAAGACATTCGCTAATGGTTATTTCACACTAAGTAAAATAGTATAAATGCTTCTCAGCACAAGTGGTTATTTCATGGTTGCTTGCTGTATTACTTAATTTGAGATCTCAATAGGAATATGATAATGCTCCACCAGTTTGTTAAATACTTATTTTGTTCTGAAGATGAAAAATGACCCAGCAGATATGCTACCAAAGATGATAGTTCAACCGAAACATTTTTTTATATCTAACAGTTTATTGTGCAAACGTTGCCATTACTTATATGTCTATATTTGTATGTTTGTACATCACATATCTATATGGTATTGATGCTGTTTTCCCTTCATGTCCTGCAGGTTCCACGTAACTACTAACCTTCAGTTCAAATTTAGAACCAGACTTGCCCCCACATATGCTGTCACGCCCCGAAATCCCATACCTCGATCGAAGTGCGGAAGCCAATCAATGATATACATTTGGAGGTAGAGAATCTCGGGCGCGAGACCGAACAGTCGATTTCACCACCAATTACGATCATCTCAAAAGGATGTGTAATCGGTCATGCCCATAATCAGTGCAATACAAATACAAACATTAATGAATACTATGGAATGGAAATTTACTTAATAATACTGATAATAATCCATTTAAGAAAGTCAAATCAAATAAACCTATAAATCTATGGCACACAATTGCCATTAAATGTCATAAGCATCAAATAAGCAAAGCAAATAATATAAACTCTAAGTCTTCACGGCTCCTGCGACCGCTTCACTACTGCAACTTCCTGATCTCAATTTCCATTTGCGCCTGCATCAGAGGATGCATGAGTATTTCATAGAAACACTCAGTAGGATGTAAAAACCCACTGAATTAGGACAAACAATATGAATAGGATAAGAATAACAAAGGTTTATGAAGATGCCGCAACATCCGGACTAAACCAAGGATTTATACACCTGAAAGGTTAGTCGATAATAATTCCAACCCGCAAGTAGGTAAAACAACAATAAGGCTCCTACTACACATATGAGTAAGGAGGGAATGATAATCATATTAAAAGCTCCAGACATTAAAAGTGAAAGGAGTACAATTTCTGCTCGCTGAACCGATCACCCGCAAGTGACTATACCAGAACCACCCTAGGGGTCCTCTTTTTGGAACCCTGCCATGCGTCTAGGATGCTGGCCCCACCAGTGCTTACGGACACGATGGGCGGAGATTGAAGACCTTCCGTAATGTCAACAATCTAACGTACGTATGTTGCCTCTTTTTGGGCAGTATGGAACCGCAGTACCACAAATATTAGTGACCCCGCAAGATCAAGCAATGGCATAATGTGAGCATACTATGAATCCACTTCCGGAGAAGTCCCGCAAGACCTCTAGTGGAGGAATCAATCAAATAATCATGATGAATAATAATTCAACGAAATAGAGGCCGCAACGCTCTAACCACATAAGGTATCAATCACCGGAACAGACTCACATACAGAGTATAAGTGGGAATGTCACACAAAGAGAATAACACAATCCATACATACGTTCATGCTCAGCCCTAGATGGAAATTCATATAGGTCTTATTGAAATATATAAATCAGAGACAAGGTATTAATGGGTCCTAGATGATTTGGATTCCAAATGGAACCTCAAACCGACACAAGCGCTTTATCTTCAAATACACGATTACGGTTTTCTTGACATAAGTATTACCCATCTATCATATTAACCATAACCCAACCTTACTGTGATAATCATAAGGATATAATCCAGTAATAGTTACTGACACGTCCTACCATCTTCACATCATATTAAGTGGTTTTACTTAAGTACTTAGTGTTTTCACTTGGATTCTGCTCACTGTCTTTTGCATAACAGTCCACTTCCGGCGGCTCCCAGACTCTGTACAGTTAATATTATCTTCTGAAATTTTTACTGAGAGTACCCTTATGAGTCTAGTTTCTAACCCCACCGGTTTTATATTTTTCTGATATCATATGAATTAGTTATGAATTATTCACTGTCGACTGTCCGTGCAGAAACAGTTCTGGCCGAAAGTGAGAAACTTGATTAAAGTTTAATTAACTTATACCGTACCACTTATAGATGATATTATACTCATGATAGATGATAATACTCCCCTCCTAGATCAATTACAGATCCTGGAATTAACTAGAATTACCAAAAGATTCCCTTTTTATCATGTTTCTTCACATATAACACAATCTTAGACCATAATATCTTTCAACTAAATTGATTTAAGCAAAACGATCATTAAGGTATAAGACTCAATCATTAGACATCATAATCAGAACAATATCAGAACTTTTATCTTCTGTAAAATTAATAAAGCATCCATCTTTGATGTGATTTACCATCTAGACATGAAGCATGAAGGCATATATGCATGTATCGCAATACACATGGAAAGACAAGACATAAATCATTAATCCCGCAAGATTCAAAGCAATACTCCAAGAAAATCAGTAAGAACACTCATCATATAGTGTGAGAAAAGAATAAGAAGAGAGGGAAAAACCATCCTACTCTTTATCACCAAAAGACGTCGCCTTTCTACGCGATGTTCGTCTCCTCCGCTTCCTTCAAAGCTTCCCGATCCAAGCTCTTGAGCAATTCCCACTAGAAGAGGTCTTCTAAGAGAGGGATGAACGTGGGAAGGAGAGGGGAAAGCCTCTGGACGTTCTAGGGTTTAGTTTTCAAAAGCACAAGCCTAGACTCTATGGGTTTATATAGAGTTTTTAGAAAATCTTTGCCCAATCAATTCTACCATATCTTGGGCACTTTCCACCAATGGGAGAGTCCCTAAATCACCCTAGGAACGTGCAATATAAGTTTAGTTAGGATAAGACATCTTTCCCAAACAAATCCGCCTCAAAATTAGGTTAGAATTCGCCAAACCGCAACTGGCGATCGATCGTGCAATACGGCGATCGATCGTCCTGCGCTGTTTACAAACTGCGCGATGGCGCCGATCGTAGCCGATCGAAGCCGATCGATCGTGTTCCATAAGCCGATCGATCGTTTTCAGCGCGATCGATCGTGTTTATTCAATTTTCCATATCTTTTTACTCCGAACTCCAAATCACACAAAATTGGTGTCGTTGGAAAGCTCTTCTCACCAACTTTAATTTAATCAAAGCATCACACGGTCAAATCAATCATTAAGAGGGTCAAATTTCAGTTTTAAGATACTTACTAATTTTCCGGATGTTACATATGCGGCTCGTAGGATATTACTTCCTGCATTGGCGCTTCCTAGAACAAACAGGGAAACCAAATTAATTACTCTTCTGAGGTTAGGAGACTCGTAAGGTTGATTACTTAGCGCAACGGATCTTGAACTCGTAAGAATTGAACTGTATTTGCACCTTTGAATGGACTATTGCGATTCTCATATCCATAGTCAAATTATTGTATTCAAGTAAGAGTAGAGAACCAATCCCTATTGTATCAGTACATTAAAGTGAATCGTTTAGGCAGTCTGTTTATAAGTTACTGTTAGACAATGGACCTCGAAATTTAATGAAGTTGAACCTTGAGTTTGCGGCATTGAAGGGGTTCTGATTTATTTTTGTGTCGGTTCTACAATTGGGAATTAATGGGTCGGTTTATTAGGAGTCATTCTTCAATGTCGTTAAACTGCCCAGTCGATTTTCATGTGTTAAACAATTGATTTTATGGAAACAATTGGTTGAATGAAAATTGAAGCCATTAGTCGTCGATACTACCTTGTTAGATGTCAGTTTGAGTTTTATGCATGGCAACATGAGATAATTGGTGGAGGACGAGGATTGGGATGATGACAGATGAATTTATCTTTTGACTATCATAATGCATTAACACTCAATGCGTCATGATCTTTCATTGGCATGTAAGTTTGATGTTTTTTTATATTACAAATCCTCTTAAAATGAGGACTCTAACTGAGGCCAGTCATACGATACATAGACTCTGCTCAGTGGCACGTAAGATTATTCATAGAGTATTCAAATTGCAATATTGCTTGATTCCGTCTGAGTTATGATAGTAGAGCTGAGAGTCGAGGAATCTCAACCCAGAGCAGTGGCCAACAAGTTGTTGAGTCCTCAGTCTCCTGACTCCTGACACACTATGCATAGTCGATAAACCAATAAAGTATGTTGAGCAGCCAGCAAAGCTATTCAAAACGGCCTTTTATATATTGAATCAAAACGTGAATGAAGAAACGAAATCAACAGTCGAACAGAAGGCCATCAGAAAATAAATAAAAAGATAAGCTGCTACTACCCATCCCAAGTTCCCAATATCTTATTATGAAACATTTCAAAAGAGTCCTTTTTCTTCATGTCTTCTGCTTCATTTTGACCCAGTGAAAGCCATGTACTGGACTTGCTGCTTATTGTCAAATGGCAAGCAGCGAATATAGGCATTTGGGTAGGCTTTCTTACATTTGTTTTTCTCGTTCAACACCTGGGATGGATCAGCACAACTGAACATGGGGAGCTTCCAGAGTGTCTAGTATCTCCTGTCGTAGTAACCTAGCATCTGGCTATTGGTCCAATGCACATACCCGAACTTCATTTTGACCCGGAAGATAAAAGACAAAGAGGATTTAGAAATGAATAAAAATATATGTCTTGGAATTTTGTGATTATGTAGCTGAAGACTGTACACAGATAAAAGACAAATGAGAGTTACCGCATCGAATTCCAGGCAAGGGAGAGCTGGACATGAAGGCAACATAAATTATCACCTTCTTAAATGGGCAACATAATCTTGTCTACTAATGTTCTCATTTCTTCCTATTCTTCCTGGTAGCTTTCCAACTGCATGGCACGAGAGAAGCTCATATTCAACAGATTGTCACAATAGAAACAGATTGTCACAATAGAAAAATGTCAAGGAAGTCAATGTGGATCACAATGACCATCTTACTGGGAAGTTTACAATGACCATCTTTTTTTGTTTATATAAGTCATAGGCCCTTGCAGCTTTCTCTTCCATATCCTATCCTTCTGGAACCATTTAAAAGAAGAAATGTGAAACTCCACATTATTTTAAGATGCCTGAGTAAATGAAGTGATACCAAACAAAAAAGTAACGAAGAAAATGTAAATGGCTTTTACTAGAAAAAGGGCCATAGCCAGATATACTGCAGATTGTAAGCTTCAATAAAAAAGTTGAGTAGTTGACTAAAAATTTGCACCGGCAATATTGAGAGTAAGGAGAACATCTTGTGATCTAAACCAACCTTGTCTTCCTTTTATGGTCTGGCCTTCCTTATTGTAACTGTTGTCCCAGAGGTGAGCCTCATACCTACCCGTCCACATATGCCTGGTGTAAGTAAAATCTAGTTTAAAACTTAGCAGGAACCAATAGACCTCAATGGAAGAGAAAAACAACTGAAAACAAAAACAAAAACAAAAAATTATCAAGCAAAAACCTGACCTTGTAACACCTCTATATAGTGAGGTTCGTTGCCCAAATGTTTCAATGGACTTCCTGTAACACCTCTATATCAATCTGCTTTGCATAACCATCTAACTAAAGCATGACATTTTTTATTGTTAGTGGGTTTAAGAAAAAAAGCACACCACATTACTGGAATAGTGATGAACTCAACAACATCTTCAAAAGACAACTTATACATTGGAAAATTGAGACGTAGTAAAGTATTACATTGTTCTCATCCATCACCATCTGAATATAACTAGCATGAAGCATGTTATCAAAAATATAAATAACATAGTCGTCCGGGTGTTATCCCTAATGTACTCTTCCATCACAGACGTTCGATTTCTGTGTTCATTAGGTATGTTGGAAGGCACTCATGGATGAACTCTTGTTGCGGTTGGATGTTGTGCCTGCTTGTTCAACCACATGAAGTACCCGCAGCCTGCCCCCCTGCCAATACCCAATAAAGTATAAATATACAAACACATAATATATAATTAACTCAGGCTTGTAATAACTTACATAGCGATTCTAACATTTCAAAAAAGGCCTGCCAGGGTTTTCATCAGTACGAGAAACATACAATGTCATGCGGTGGCCGAGACAACGAGGGCATAGTTCCCCCATTCTCATGCTATTACTACTAGATGCATCCATTTCTGAATATTATTAAAATATTGCAGAGGATAACTACAACATAGAACATCAATGATTTGCCGTAAGAAGGAACCATCAGTTACATAAACAGGAGAGGAAAAATGTGGATCAACTATAAATAGAAAGTATCATTATAAACAATTTACCATAAATAGAAAGTATTATTAGAGTATTAACGTGATATGTCTCCCAGCTTTCCTATACTGATAGCTCCATTTGACTCTGTTTATACATACAAAACCATCTTCGACCTACCTCCCATATTTTAAAAATTATGTATTCCCATTCAATATTATCACTATTTTTTCAAATGGTTAAATGAGAACAACCCTTCGATAGTTGGAAATATAGATATTACCAACATTGCTAATGCAAATAGTATTGAGCTCTGGGACAGACCTTAACAAGCCAAGGATGAATAGCCTACTTGACAACTTGATGCTGGGATAAGATTAAACACCAACACTGCAAGATACAGAGAATTACCTGGAGAAGACGATCCAAATCGACGGTCGATTCACGACGTCCGGCGAGTAAAGGATCGAACTTTACCAGAGCTCTCCCTCTTGTCTTGGTTTTTTGTCATGCCCGAAGGCTCCGATCGGCGACGGAGGCGGCGGAGGAAGGGGCCGAGAGGAGCGACGGTGGGCTATTGGGAGGGTTTGGGGTTATATGTATTAGGGGATCATCCTCAACCGTCCGATCATATGGATGGTTGAGATCATTAGTATGAAGGGTAGTTTAGTAACTTGAGAATCCAGAATCTGCTTTCTCCTTATGTTGCCAAACAGACTACTCACCAAAAAGTTAATTTCTCCTTATATCCAACCAAACACACATCACTTCATAACTAAAATCCAAGAATCAGAATACTCTAGATTCTGCTTCTTCTACTCCAAGAAGCTGCAACCAAACGGGGCCTTAGTCTACATGGTGCTAATTAACAATTCATAGCTGTTACTGAGGCGGTGGTGCGAGCTTCCACGCTCCACGTTGGAGCATTGGCTTGTGTCCAAGGTTTGCCTATTGCTCGAAATCTTGGTGCCACCCATCTTTTTGTTCAAGGAGATTATACCTCATGAATCCCTCAAATAGATTATGCCTCCCTTATTGTGAGTATAAACAAAAAATATTGCTTCTCCCCTTTGAGAATAACTCCTCTTATTGGCCTCGCGCCTGACATTTTATGCCGGAACTTTCTCATGGACTGTACCTTTCAAAACCTAATATAAGGTCCTTGTTGCCAAAAAGAAAATTCACCTTGTCCTGCTCAGCTGGCCTAAATTATGAAAGGTGGTATCTCAGAGTGTTAACTTCAACTTTATGGCACGTTAAACACTCTATTCAATAATCAATGCATCTAAGAGAGATATTATAGAAGGAAATAAGAAAATCAATACAAAGAATTAAGGCAGTATTAAAACGACAAAGCCATAGAGGGATTGATGAAGAAACAAGGAAGCTATTTAGCCATAAATGTTTTAGTGATCTATGATGACAAATCATTTGTTCCTAAAGCCGATGTCATGAGTTTGAACCCCATTTTGTTGGCCAGGTTAAATCCTGATTTACCTCGTGCATGTGGTGGCCGGTGGGTGGACATTATATATGCCTGAGGGGTTCGATGACAGGATACAGTGCTCCAAGTGGCCAGTTGCCGACCCTTCTAGTTGATTCCTAAGGATTTGGACACCCCTCACTGTTAAAAAAAAAAGAAAGAAAGAAAAAGAGATAAATCAACTGCAAAATTCAACAAAATTTATATATGATTGTGAACCAATATGGAAACAAGAAACACAAAACTCTTTTTGTCGTACATTAATAATCCGGTTCAATTTTGTTCGATCAGAGCCACCTACTACATGCATCCTAAAATGGGCAATCTGTTGCATATCAGACTCAAATTTTTCTTACACTCTTTATATTGTTACTTTAACATGGAATCTACCTTTCAAAACCTAATCTAAGGTCGTTGTTGCAAAAAAATACAAATAATAACAATAATACCAATAAAAAAATTAAGGAAATATCAAGTCAACAAAGCCCTTGAGGAAGTTATGGGGAAACAAGGACGCTAATTGACCATGGACATTTCTTAATAATTTATAATGAGAACCAGCCCCCCCCCCCCCCCCCCCCCCCCCCCCAACTGTTGGTCACCGATCCGGGATTATATTCCAGTTTCCCAAGTGTCTATGATGGGTGGGCCTTCGACGTGCCTAAGGGATTGGTGGTGGAATACGGTGCTTAAAGATGTTGGTTTGCCCAACTCGACGTAGTTTGGGTCATATTTGCAAAATTCAACAAAATTGATACCAATTGTGAACCAATTTCCCAAGTGTCTATGATGGGTGGGCCTTCGACATGCCTACGGGATTGGTGGTGGAATACGGTGCTCAAAGATGCTGGTTTGCCCTACTCGACTTAGTTTGGGTCATATTTGCAAAATTCAACAAAATTGATACCAATTGTAAACCAATATAAAAAATGAGAATAGGCAGAGAAAAAAAATACTCCTTTTGCCATAGACAAATAATCCAATTCAATTATCCAATCAGTACCAATCTATATGCGCATCCTAAAATGGGAATTTTGAAAGAAAAAAAATAGTCCATTTTGTTGTCCGGTGGACATCGTTCGTCTGTCCGGATCCATAATCGCCCCGAGTCTCCTTCCTGAACCGTTGGATCTAGGGCAGGCGTCTCATCTGATACCATCGCCCTTTATAAGCCCCAGCGCCTGCAAAACCCTAGAGTTCCTCCATAGCCTTCTTCGAACGGCCTGAGAAGCAGCAGCACAGCTACCGGCGAAGATGGTGCAGCGGCTGACCTACCGGAAGCGCCACAGCTACGCCACCAAGTCCAACCAGCACCGCGTCGTCAAGACCCCCGGTTCGATTTCCCTTTCTTTTTGTTTCTTTGTATCTTTTCATTTTCTGCTCTTTGATTGATGGATGGATGTGGATTGTGTCAAATGTGGGATTTTTATGGTATTTTATGGTGTTTGTATGAAGGTGGGAAGCTAATTTACCAGTCGACAAAGAAGAGAGCCAGTGGCCCCAAGTGCCCCGTCACCGGAAAGAGGATCCAAGGGGTATACGTGTTATTTGTGCCTTTCGTTTTGATGTGATTCGATTTTGCTGATTTTGTGTTCATGATGATGCGTAGATGAGAATTTAGTTTAGATTTTTGTGGAACCAAAAATGTATCATGTGTTTGGCGGATCATTTTCATTCCTTGAAGATGTGAATTGCAATAGATTTACAATTTGGTTGTAGGTCTAAACGATTGAAATCTTATCTTTTTGCCATTTTCATGCTTTCCTCTTTTTTTGGGCAAAGTTTTGTCAATGAGTTATTTGATATTGGTTGTTTGCCGTTATTGAGATATGTCCTATGGGACGATTGCGCTACTGTTATTTGGGGTCTAGGCAGTTGAAGCGTCGTGAACCTACGTCTGAAAATGCTTTTTCTTTATCTTGAGGGCTGAACACCATTCCTGATTTGACTTTTTTTTATAAATTTAAACACCTAGAATATACGCCCTACGTCCTTTTTTAGATGCTACATTTGCAGAAAAGGAAAGTCCTTTTTTAGATTCTGCATTAGCTCTTCTAACCTCCATTAGCTGGGGTTTTTACCATCCAATAAAAAACAATTTTTTGCAGATGGAGCATCTAAAGCAGGATGAAGGGAGTATGGGTAAAAAATCACGTTTTGATGACGTTGTGGATGCCTGTATTTCATTGTTGATATTTTTTTCTTTTTTATTTATTTCATTGTTGATATTGATAGGTTTCTTAAATAATCAGTTTGGTTCTCTTATGTGTTGCGGATGGCAAACGCTAGTTGTAACTTCTCTCTGGTGGCTGTGCTTGGGTCTTTTCCGTTTAGATAATGGAAATAGTATTTTGAAGATGGCAAGGCTATTATTATTTTCTATAAAATTCTGGCTTTTCAACAATTTTGATATGTTATTGTTAACTCTTGTAGTGTACAGTTTACACTATTTTGGTGACGCCTGCATTGGATAGGTCTTTAGCCAGTCATTATAACAGGATTAACTAAAAAAATTAACTTTTGGTTTCTTCTAATTTCAGATTCCTCACCTGAGACCTGCAGAGTATAAGCGATCTAGATTATCTAGAAACAGGAGGACTGTTAACCGAGCATATGGTGGGGTCCTCTCTGGAAGTGCAGTGAGGGAAAGGTTTGTGCTTGTTTATTAATGCTTGTGCTAACTTGATGTTTGTTATAGGAGGTTTGACATTGCCTGGTTTCCAAGCAGGATAATTCGTGCTTTCTTGGTGGAAGAGCAAAAAATTGTGAAGAAAGTATTGAAGATCCAAAAGGCTAAGGAAAAGCAAGCAGCCAAAAGCTAAATTTATGTCACAAGCAATTTGAAAGTGAAGGCGTTGTGGAGAACTGTTCGGCGAGAGTTTTTTGTTTGACAAGATTAAAATGTGATGGTAGGTATAATTCATCATCTGCTTGCATTTGGCTGGGTACCGTAGTACCTTTTGTTTTATTTAAATCAACGATGTTTTTGTTTTAGTGTATGGCTGCGGATCCCTGAAATTTTTTGCAATATGTACTGTAGCTGTTATATTGGTTGTGATATCAGTCTTTAGCAGGGTTCTTAATTTAGTGTTATAATTTTTGGGTAGTCAATTGTTTGTCAATGTTAATCACCCGAGATGCGTTGAGCAGCATTGAGTGAGTCAGAATCCTTGGGTGGTTGCTAATAAAAAGGTGATTTCGCAGCAGTGGGAACCATCCCTGAGATAGAACATTCACGATGTATTTGCATGCATCACCCTGGCCCTCGTCAGGTGGATGCCACTGTGTACTGTCAATTTATCGAAACAGGGTATGTGAGTGGAGAGACTCTTCGGTGTTCAGGGAATACTGATTGGGATTTACTTAAACTTGATGCTTTAAGAATTAAGATCGATGGCCCCCATAAAATGGGAGTAAATGCCACCCAGGAAATCTGAGGATTGAATAAGTGGAGGCTCCTCAACCATGAGAGCTTAGGGGCCGTTTGGGGCGTGATTATTGCAAAATATCCAGACTGGATATTGGATATTTATTGTAGCATCCATGTGGATTTTTACATCCAGCTGAAACTCCAGCTGGATATATAAAATATCCAAATGCTACAGTGTAGCAAAACATCCCAACTGGATGTTTTGCTTTTAATCACGTCCCAAACGGCTCCTTAATCTCGTCGTGTAAATGGGATTCTTTCGCAAACGGCTTGCAGAGTGCAATTGCCATGCCTGATTTACTTGCCTGTCATCTTATCAGTGCTCAACATGTTTTAGAACCCCATGCAGCCTGATCAGGGTTGAGGTCTTTAGAAACTTATACAACATGGCCTGCCTCTTCTTAACGGGGCTAGTCAAATTAAGAGTTTGAGAATTGTTTTGCACTTTGATACCTGGAACTCAAATTAATTAAAATGACAAATTTGATGAATTTAGTTCAACGAAAGGTATCCTGTAATTGCATGAGTAATGATGTGGGGTTAAGACAACAGGGATAACCGAAATTTTCGTTCAACTTATCTGGGTCGTTGATGAAAATCGGCCGGCAAATACTAGTTTCAACTTCCATGTGACTTCATTTAAGTGAACTAACGTGGAGGATTAGGGATCGAGAGGGACGAGGGAGAGGATGTGGGTAAACCTCCAACAAACGCCCAAGGGCAATTAAGGATCCTTTATTTCATGATCAAGAAACTTTTATTAACACAAAATAGTGGGGGACTAACAAACGCACAAGGGCAGAAGACAGGAAGCAGAAGGGGAAATAATCCCAGAAACACATACGAAATCACAACCTTTAATGATTGTTTCTTTTAGACCAAAATATCCAGGATGGTCTGAACTTAATCGCTGATTATCCGAGCAAGAGTACTGGAACTGGTATTATCCCCACCAAAGATGCGTTTGTTGGTGATGTATGCAGTGTATATGTCACGCCCCAAAATTCCTGACCTCGATCGGAGTGCGGAAACCTTTAAGTAAAATAAATAAAAGACGAGGTAGGAACCTTGGGACACAACCGAATACTCGATCACTCGGGTCAATTACATCGTTACAAAAGAACGTGTAATCGACATCACCAGGAACTCATAACGAAACTTAGAAATTGAGAACTAAGAACTTCTTCATCAAATTTTAAATAACATTGTCAATGTAGCAAATGGATCCTACCGAGATTATTACAGCAGATTAAATAAAAACTATCAAATAAAACAAACATCAAATTCAGGCATACACTGGACAACACTAAAGAAGTTCTAACAAAATGCAATAGAGAAAATAAAGTAATTCTTCAAGACATCTCCCACGCATCTGCTACGCATTTCTGAACTGCAAAATCCTGACTTACTGATCTTTGAGGCCTGCATCAAAGGATGCGTGAGTATTTCATAGAAATACCCAGTAGGATGTAAAAACCCACCAGGAAGATAAAATAGGTTATGAAGAATAGATCACTCGGATAAACAGGAATAAACACTCTCTGAAAGACCACTCATAGGTTTATGTTGCAAGAATAGCAAGGTCAGATGATAACAGTTCCAATGGAAAAGTTATCGGAAAGAATAATCTCAATATGACTCCAAACAAATATCAGTGTAAAGAGAGAATGGTCAAAATACCAAAGGCTCCAGGCATCTAAAGTGCAAGGAGTTACAATTTCTGCTCGCTGAATTTACCGATCACCCGCAAGTGACTATACCAGAATCATGCTAGAGGTTCTCTTTTTGGAACCCGGCCACGCGTCTAGACATGCTGGCCCCATCGGTGCTTACGGGCACAATGGGCGAAGACTGCAGACCTTCCGTAATATCATACAGCCTAAACGTACGTATTTGCCTCCTTTCGGGCAATAGGGAACCCATGTTCCATAAATATCGGAGGTCACTCATGACCTAGAAATGACTCGTGAGCATACTATGATTCCACCTTTTAATAAGTGGAGAAATGGGTCAATGTCAAACTGGACAATGATTCAACAAAAGCACAAGTCTCACCTTTATGAGAATAGGGTAACTCTTACCGCAATGACTCCCTCATGGAGTATGAAATAGATAATCAAGGTTTCTCAACAATATATATAGCTCTCTCTCAGGGAGTAACAAGAAGATTCACATATCTCGCATAATGAAGAGAATAATGAAGACTCACAATCTGAGGAATAATGAATTTCACTCTTAGATTACACGTCATGCATCATGTCTTACCTTTGATAGGGATATCTCTAAGTATGGAATTGTATTACTTTTAATCTCAAGATACATTTCTAAGAAAGTTTGATCTCCAATTGGATACTCAAACCGACACCACGATGAACCATAGAAACAAGACCAAATTGACTCTTGTGCACGCTGACTCGTCCCAAAGTCTTCATCTTTTAAACTCCTTCACTTATTACAGTAACTCATAAGTAGTTTTATCATTCCGTATTAGTGTTATTTTAATCAGATCATAGCATATTATGAGTAATAATACTTACTAGTGCTTTAAAACCCTAATTCCAGTAAACTGTCTTATACTGTACACCCCACTTACGACTGACTCCACTGTCAACACAGAAGGACTCTAACTCTGAAATTTTAACAGCAGATAACTCTATGAGTCTAGTTTATAACCCCACTGACGGCATATTTTTATGATTTTTATACATTTAATTATGATTTTTATACTGAGCACTGTCGGCGCAGAAACAGTTCTGGCCGAGAGCACATTACTTACTTATAATATGTAATCATGTACTAATACCCATTAACCATGATAATATAACATTAATACCCTTAATTACTCCCCTCCTAGAGTAATTCTAGACTCTGGTATGTTCTGGAACTTAATGATTATAATGATTCTAATTGATACTAATACCTTAAACTAGATTCAAGGCATTAACCTTGATCTAATTAAGCTTTTAACATTATTAATACATCCCTTAACCATATTGGACTATTAAATCAGGACATAATAGAATAAAGAAGATAACTTTCATGACCATCCACGTTCAAGAGACATGACCTATAGATATTCCCATCAAAAGTAGGCATATATGCATCAACATGAAGCATTAAACAAGGTATGACATTATGAGCACTCTTATTTATCAAACAACGAGAAATCTCTCATGAAACAAACATTAGGCACTCTTATCTCTGAGATAATATGAATAGGATCATAAATTAATCACAATATGCAAGAACCAAAGAAGTGCAAACCGAATTGGTTAGGAAAAACCATCCTACCACTTAGATGTATGCGAAATACACCTCCACGCGTAGCTCGTTCTTTCTCCTTCGCAACGACGCCTTCACTCCTTCGATCGCACGAGAAAAGAGGTTGAGGGGAGAGGTAGAAGGTTGGTGGAATTAGTGTCAAGGCAAGGGAGAAGGGCTAGGGCTTTGCACAAGACGTCCAAAGCTTGGAGTGAAGCATGTGGGCGTCCTCCTCCTTGGCTTTTATAGCCAAAGCCTCCTCCAACTAGGATATCTCCTAATTAGATCCTTCCTAATCCCAAATCCTAATTAATCAATTAAAAGGTCTCCCTCATTAGTAAGGGACGTTCAGCCATGTTAATCCATTGTGTTTTCCCTATTTAATTAGGATTTCAAATCTCTAATAAGATTCGTTTACTATCTTAATCCTAATTACAGCACACTGTCGTACGCATAACAGTCCACTTCCGACTCTTCCCACGGTCAGTCCAATTGAAGATGGACTCTGAAATTTTTATTGGAGTTAGCCATATGTGTCTAGTTTCTAACCATACTAATTTTATATTTTTCCGGTTTTTCCTGAATTAGTTATGATTTATTTACTACAGACTGTCGACACAGAAATATTACTGGCCGAGCTTACAATCTTAATCATACTTTACATATCTCGTTCCAAACTAAGAAACTACCATATCTAAGCCAACCAACTAGACGTCCCCTTCCTATTGGTTGATTAAAAGTGAAATATCTATCTCTTTTTAATTAAGATTTATCTTCCCTAATTATCTCAACCGAACTGATACTTCCCGATCCTCCGCGATACTTACCATATTTATCGTTATTAGGTCAAATCGTAGATTTTGCTCCAAGATTCACTCCAATCCTCTAAAGATCTCTTTGTGGCTAGTTACCCACGTTCACATGACTCCCTGGGCCTGTGCCACATGGCCCTGCGCCCAGGTCTGTGCGTCTACAGCTAGAGTCCTCCGCACACATGACTCTGGTGTTCCGCGGTTGTACTATTCATTACACTATCTCGTGTAGACCACGGACCACGTATAAAACTAAAATTAACTGATTAATTATGAAATTCAAATAGGTCTCATCCACTTGAACACATGCCCTGGCGCCTGGCCCCACTCCTGGCGTCAGGTGTTCTCAGACCCTGGCGCCAGGCTGGCCTCAGCGCCAGGTTGTGCCCAGCGCCAGGACCAACCCTCGTGTCCTGGTTTTCTACTACTAATAGTCATGCGATTAACAAATTATATCACATCATAAACATTAAATAACACATCAAAGCACATCGCACAACCAGAAAATCAAATCAGGCAATGAACTTTCCTATTTTTGAACAATTACCTAAAATAGAAACCTTTAGTTAACGTACAAATTTTCTGGGTGTTACAGTATAAAGACTGGATTACCAAGGCAGCAAATTGGTTCACTTTGACGAACTGTAGAATCCATTTCAGCTTGCCTTAAAAGTCCAAAATGATTCTAAAAACGTTGCACTTGACTAGAATGAGCATCCAAACCTTTTTAGAGAAAGGGCAAGCAAAAAATATATGGTCTCTAGATTTAGCATTGCTCTGGCATAGGTAAACATATTTGTCAAACGGGAACCTTGACCAGAAAGAATGTCGTGATTGTGAGAAGGCCATTATTCAGATTCAGAGCTAACCAGGAGAAGAATGAATAACGATTGATTGCATGCTTGTACCAAAGTAAGTCAGACCAGTTAGACTTTGGGTAGTCGCGCACTGCAGAAATTCCAGACTTATTTGAAAGTCAATTTTCCGGAGGGAGTGAGCCAACCCCAAGAGTCAGGTCCTTCACTAATTGTAGGCTTGTGGAGATTGTGTGTTTGTCAACCAAAATCAAATAGAGAAGTGAGGATTTTGATTTCTCCCCATAATCTAGGTGTTTAGTTAGAAATTTCTGCTAGAAGAAGCAATGGCAATATTTGGGACCCAAAAAATACGTTTTCTCTCTGCATTTTTGCCCTTGCTATCTTTCGATAATTATAAAAAATATCATTTAAGTGATTACTTTTAACTTTCCGCCTGAAATCTCCTCAGCAGTAGATTATGTGAAAAGTAAGAATTTTTCATTGTTTTCGACTTTCTGCCTCATTTCATCACTACATGTCACAACTTACTACGAATTACCATACAAACGCACTACTCTAGAAAGATGCCTAGATTTAGAGCTCCTTGACAATGAACTGTATCCCCATTAAGTTGTCAATCGCCACCTTGCATAGAATTAGAAAGGGTGTCAAGGTCACCTCCCAATTAATAGATTGTACGCCTTCCAAAAAGAACGCGGCATGTTGAATCAGGATCAAGGATCAAGCCATGTTATAATATGAGACCTGTCACCCAACTTGATCTTGCATCCGCCCATAAGAAAGCTTCTCATGCTGACAATAGAAACCCAGGCATAAGAGCAAGATCTACTCTCAGGTATGAGAAAAAAAAAGGAACCGCAATAAACCCAATTTAAATACCGGCAAATTTAGCCCATTGTTCTGTAGTATTTCTTCCAAAATGCCCGAATCAACCCTCCATGGCAGATCCAGGAAGAAATTGACGAGCATTTCGGTTCCCGGCATTTGGCATGCCAAGGAAAAAAATCTGAAAAACTATGCTACATAAATCACAAGCTGCACATGGACTGGCTCAGCGAAGGACGATAATGATTGGGTGCTTTTCCTAGCAAATAGAAGGAAAAGTAGATATACAAATCATTTTAACTTACACTGTCTTTGTTAGCGTGCGGAGTGCACTTTTGAATCAGATCCACGCAATACAGTTCTTTCGCTGTGATTTACATACTTATATCCCAATCACATTATTGGAAACATTACATTCACTAAATAATATATTTGTGTCACAGTTTACTAGATCCCAGATGCTACCTCCCTGTAAACCCGTGCTCATTTACTCCATCAGTGCATTGAGTTGAGAATGTATAGGTCTTGTTTTTTCACCCAGCATCAACGACATGCAGAGGGCACCTCATGAGCTTTTGACCCTTCCTTCCGTGAAATCAGCTCCACAGCTTCAAGTTCCTGGTTTGAGTGGCCAATGCATTTTATCAAACGCCTCAGTCTCGGCCTTATCTAGGGGCACAAATATCAATGGCCAATAAAAATACTAAACCATTGAGGCCTTTCAGGCTACTCATACTAAAAAACTTCATAGGCATCACTGTGGTCATCTTCAGAATAATCATCTAAAGGGCCAACATCTAGACCAACATCCATATCCTCATCATGGTAGTCATCATCAGAGTCAAGATTTTGCTCTACCATTTGATCATAAGAATTCGTTTTAACGAGGCGATCTTCATGTGAAATCCAAGAAGGTGGGAACGTCTTTTGCAAGGCTTCTGTTAGTTCCCCACCGGTTTGTTCTATCTTGCGCAAATGCTTTGACCAATGAACTGCCGTTCTCATGTCAACTGTCAAACCTGCTTCCATCATTTCTCGAACAATAGCTAAAAGCCCCAGATACACGTATTCGTCATTGACGCTAGCTGCCCTTGATAACAGAGACGTCAACAGACAATGGTACACAGCTTTATCTGGCTTCAATCCTGCCAGCTTAATATCTTCAAAACACTTCAAAGCCTTCTCTGGAAATGATGCACGAGCCCAACCACGTATTAGAGTGGTGTAGGTTTTTATATTAGGCTTTACACCCAATGCTTCCATTTCTTTAACTGTCATTGTAGCTGTCTGCAAACATGAAATACCATTTCTTTAACTGTCAAGGAAAAATAGTTGGCAAGTGGCAACATTTAAACTGACTAAGAAGGCGGCTTACTGTCATGTCCCCGGCCCTGCAACATGCATTTATGAATGAAGTATACGTATGTATGTCTGGATGAACACCATCCCGTTTCATTTGTTGCATAAGATCTGTTGCCTCCCAAATATCACCTCTTCTTGCCCATCTAAAAATATAATATTACTACATCAGATATAACCAACAAAATGTATATAGAATACGACAAAATAACTAAAGTAGGGGCAAGATAGAGGGAGACCAATTGATTCAAGCACAGAAGTAATCATACCCATCAATCAGAATGTTATATATGAAGGTATCTCGTTTAATGTTTCTCGCACTCATTTCTTTCATGACTATCAAAGCACTTTGCATTTTGCCCGACTTGCAACATGCCTTCAGTAATGCCTCATAAGAGAATACATCGAGTTTTAGTCCTTCCTCTTTTATTTTTGTGAAGTACACAAAAGCTTTCCCTGTGTCCCCAACAGAAGCATAGCCCTTCATTATGGTTGTATAAGTACATTCATCTGGATGTATCCCAGAAACTGACATTTCCTCTAGTATTTCAACGGCCTTTTCCATCTGCATAAAGTACAGAGGATAGCACAATCATTTCAAGTGGAATAGCACCAAAGATACACAATCGACAAGAAAATGTCCACTTTTTAGTGTGCAACCAAACATTCTAGATAACTGGTGGCTATAAAAATCTGCGCACAGAGAAAAACAAAATCCACAGCATCCACGGTCGACGGAAACTCTATAAATGTAATAAAAGAACAAAGTTCTAAGCCAGATAGATGTTTATGAGTTAAGAAAATTTATTTGTTATTCATAACTAAAAATTTTCTACAAAAGAATACGAAGAACAAACAATTTGAACTAAATATCTCTTCTTATGATGTAATAAACAAATATTATAAACGAAGTAAAAAAGAGAAGAACTATACTTGTTGTTTTTTCAACAAGGCCATCAATAAGAACATTGTAGGTTTTGACAGTTGGAATGCATCCACATCGTCTCATAATATTGACAACTTCTAAAGCTCTTCCCATTTCCCAACTTTGGCAAAACTGCGTATTATTGGGGTAAATGTACGAGGTGACGGCCTATGCTTCTCTTTCTGCATTTCGCCCACAACCCGAATTGCTCGATCCATATTTCCCATCTTGCAGAAAGCCTCAATGATGATGTTGTACAAAAACCGCATCAGGCTTAACATCTGCTTTTATCATGTCCTCAAAAATAGCAAAAGCATTTGCAAAATCATTTTGTTGAACAAATCCATTGATCAACATGGAATAGGTCTTTTGGTTATGATCTATGCCTTCTAGTTCCATTTTTCTGCAGATCTCTAAGGCTTTAGAGACCTTTCCCATCTGAAAATAGCATTAGCATCAATGAGGAAACATTTGGCCCAGTTTTTAAAACATGTGACTAAAAAATAGTGACTGAATGTAAAAAACACAATTGAAAAGCAATACATGGATCTACATAGACAGAGAATTCCATGAATGTTTCCAAATAAATGTAGATATGAAATCTGTCATTTGCATGTTTTGAACATTTTAAAACAAATAAATTATGAGATAATAATGCCGCAATATAACTGCTGATCTATGTTTAATTGAATCGAATTTGTCTTCTGGGGCAATGCACAGAACGTATATGCTAACAACTGGTTGTTTGTTCGCATCCAACGTTTGAGGACTGACTGAAACAATGCCTGTTCAACTAATTAAAGCTGTAGCAATAGATCAACAGTATTGCCCACTGACCATATTTCTGTTGTATTGCTCTTAGAACTTCAGAGAAGCGTGCAAAATTCATATTTTTCCACTGTGCTAAATCTGTTTATGTGTTAATGTACTTCATTTGTACAAAAGGCTTGGATCCCATTGACTAGTAAAACAGGTAGTGAAGCACACAAGTATTTTGCATATCCCCTTATAGAGGAGATTTTTAGTCAATTTGAGATATACTTGTCGCTATCTGTATCTGTCTATTATTGACATTTCACTCGTTTCATATAGGCCAAGAGGGACAAACACGTGCTTCAACTAGATAGCCTTTCACATCTGGATTACGCGATGAGCCCACTTGAGTATGCGCAGGATGATGCAGGTTTGGCAGAAGTTGCAATGGCCATTGGTGTGTCCGAAGACTAGGGCTCTTTGAGGGCTTAAATGCACCTTGCTACATCTTAGTGGTAAGCATAGGTCCCTGTGGTTGTCTCTGACTTGGGGATTTCCCCTGAGGTATATGACACAAAACAGACATTAGGTGCCTCTTCTTTTCAAAGAGATTTATTTAACAGGACTCTGCTGGGTGGCCCACTCAGGCAATATGTATTAGCTTTAGATTATGGACTAGGTTTCTCTTTTTTTTTTCTTTGATGGGTAAGACTCTCACACTGCTGTACGCCAATGGATTTGATCCTCGGACTACCAAGATCCCAACCGACACATCTAAGGCTGGATGGCTTATCCGCTTTTCCATTCAATTTGCTTTGCTAGTTTTCATTTGTTAAATTTTATTTTACTTACAAAATCATATGCAATACGTCATTAGTATTTGGCTCCCTCTTATTTGTATTTGTTATTTGGCATTTTTAGCTGTTATTTGCTATTTATGACCAAAAAGGTAAGGTAAGAACACTTTTATTTTGCGTCTGTACCATCAAATATAGTTTTTTCTTGGGCAACACTCGAGCATAGGTGACGACAAGCAACTTTTTAGCAGACTTTAGTATATTTTGACTTCTGATTTTGAGATATTTTGTAGTGAATAACTTATGTAATTGGCAGAACATATATTAAAAACCTCATGTTATGATATCACTTTGTAGCATTTGGTAGTGGGTTGACTTACACTTATGGCACTAATCCTATGGTTAAAGAAATCTCTTCAATCCTTCACTATCTGCTTTATTAATTAATTGATTATTTGCATGTCTTTTCCGTTTTTGTTCATTCCCTCCGGCCAAGATTGGCATGGAATTGTTCCCTTTTACCCTATTTGGTTGGCCCCAGTCAGCAGTGCATGACAAATATGTACTTTATGTATTTATAAAGAATTTAAAAACATACAATCATTTCCTTTCGTTATTTTTGCTACAAGAAGGAAACAGGATTAGAACTGACCTTTATGTACATGTTGATAAGACATCCATAGCTGATCACAGAAGGTACGAAGCCACATTCCTACAAGTAATTTGGTTCTTGGACAGTTAGTGTCATTGTACATCCATGACTAGCACTTTCATAAGTAAGAGAACCATAGTCAATAGTAAAATTTGCATCCTAGCATTCAAGATAAGCATTATTTCAAACAGAAGGGCAAACTGCTTTCAAAGTGAGGTAATTAATTGGCAGAAAACAGAAGTCCCAGATTTTAGATCACATAAAGATACAGCAATGATCTTTCTTCTGGATAATTAGCCTTGGAGCCCAGTACGATAAGAAAGATAACCTATATAGGTCATCACATAAAGTTACCAGCAATGATCTTTTGGTCCAAATCACGGAGTGCAAAAGATACAGAACTTTCTGTATTCTAAAGGTGATGTCACGGAAATGCAAGTTCAATGGAAGCCATAATGCAGTTTTATTAAAATCCAGTTCGTCCTGGCCATGCAAACAAGTAAAAACCAGGTACCTGTCACCCTGGCAGATTGGATAGATGGGTTAAAAGCTTTCTAAACCTGGCCCAGCTATAAATCCAATAGGATCAACCAGTGACCTAGAGGCATAAATTGGTCTTCAACTTAAACAACATTAACAAAACCAACTAGGCCACTTTATAAACTGAATAAGATTATAAACTTATAATGAACGTCAACTATCTGCTCTTTATCTGGAAACAAATTCGGGGCCTTGTAGAAGAAAATGAGAACAATTTTACTACTGACTGCGCTCATAAGTCAGTCCAGTTCAACCTCATTTTGAACATCCAGAACAAAAATATCATATGAATGAAAACTAGATTCAAATAGAAGCAAGATCAACTCGCTGTTTTCATCATGGCATACCTTAAGTCTTTCGAACACAATCAAACACTTCTCTTCATCACCAACTTTTGTGTAACCATCCATCATAGAGTGATATAAGTTAATAGGAGCGTCAATTCCTTCATGTTCCATTTCCTTTACCAAATCCTCAGCACGAGCCATCTTACCCTTTTTGACTGCATTTTGTTTGCATAATATGACAATCCAATCAATAATAGCTTTTCAAGTTTTTAAAATAGTAGTTACATCTATGATCCCTTAAAAATGTCACTGGAAATTCTCTAAAAATAATTACGTCTATTATCCATCAAGTTCTTGATATGTTACTTGGAAGAGACAACAAAATAGTAGTTAATAAATGAATAGTTTTCTGTCAGTACAAGTACAAAAAATGAAGTTGAGTAGTATTGTGTCTATGGTTTGGAAGGCCACGAGGAAAATTAGTAAAAGGTCGTATAAAAGGGCATTGGGAAAGAGCATATGACAGAATTATTAGCAAGATATGTGTTCGGTGGTTCACATATTACTAATGACTTCTTTAAAATAAGTGAGAACTAAATGTTGATTACTGGGCAATGGAAAGAGATCATTTTCCTGCCAAGCAGGCAGCCCGATTCAGGAAGTATGCTTTCTAACTGCCTGAAGAAGAAGTGCTCACCATCCCTTCATCATCATTCCCACCGAGATAGTTTTTAGTTTAAATGCCTGCTTACCACTTACAGTTATCAAAATTTGTCTAGAAGCAGATTGGATGAGCAGGAATAGCGGAAAATTGATGACTCGTCACTATTCGTCTTGACATCATCACAAATTCTTCATGATGTCCATCTATATTTTCAATCCCTGGCACTTGTTTTTAGGCATCTACAAAATGAGGTGTGTTTTACTCGAGGCAACAATATGGGAGCTAGAGGTCTCAGCAATTCTTAGTTACAATCACAAATGCCTTCGTCCTTTACATCCTTTAAGAAGTTTGAGTAAGCTTGGTGAAGTAATTGGTCAGGCTATCCTAGAAGTCCAGTCAAGAATTACAAACCATTTTTTTTTGGTAATTAAAAATTTTCTTAACCAAAAGAAGGGGAACCATTGATAACAAGAATGAACACTCATAACAATTGTTGCCTCGTAACAATTGAAGGGAAGATCAAAGAGTTGATGCAGTGATCAAGTCTACTTGAGGCAGGATGAGCAGATGACTATGCGTATAGAACCAAGTCTACTTGAGGCAGTAAGAGCACATTGACTATGCCTACAGCACCACTTAAAGTAATTGACACGTTGAAGCGAATGACAATGAGAGATATGAATGATATACTGCTAAACTCCCAAAGGGGTGATAGGCCAAAATGGATGAGGTTAAGAAATTTGAAATTGACTAAAATCCATTGGCAATCCCAAATTACCAATAATTGAGTCGGTGACAAAGCACAACAGATCATAATCATAATCAAATAGCGCCTTTTCCCAACTATTTGGGGTCGGCGACATGGATCTTACTCCTCCATTCAAGCCTGTTTTGGGCTACCACTTTTGTAAGAGATAGTAAAGTCAAATCCTTTTTTATTAACTCCATCCAAGTTCTCTTAGGTCTCCCTCTCCCCTCTTTTAGCATCGTTTACATGTATCCCCCTCTTTGACAAGCACAACAGATATAAGAAAGAAATTGCAGAAAAGGGTGATCTCCTCGAAAGTTTCAACGAAGATAAGCACTTAAAAAATCAAGGAAAAAAATACTAGAAGACATTTATCTTAGGAGTAAAACTTACCAATAAGCATCAATTATGTGACAATATATCCTATCATTCAAAGTTGGCTGCTCATGCTTTGCCTCCTTAAACCACATCTCTGCAGCTCTTGCAACATAGAGAACAAGTAACAGAAATTAGGAGAAACAGAATATTATAGCATGTAGCATATTCATTGCAATTATAATTTTCAGCTATATTTCACATATTCTTAATTTATAATTAAATCCTATCATTCAAAGTTTGCTGCTCATGCTTTGCCTCCTTAAACCACATCTCTGCAGCTCTTGCAACATAGAGAACAAGTAACAGAAATTAGGAGAAACAGAATATTATAGCATGTAGCATATTCATTGCAATTATAATTTTCAGCTATATTTCACATATTCTTAATTTATAATTAAAAACCTTATGAAAGTGGGAATTATAAGCAAGAACCAGAAGCAAGACAGCTTAACAAATATTTTGTGTCAAGCACAAAACAAGCAGATATTTTCCTACAATTGTTACAAAATTGAATTATAGATA